>CM053608.1:122857094-122876836 GCA_028646535.1 Procyon lotor | reverse complement strand
AAGAATATTGAGAGCTAAGAGGAGAACCAAGAGAGCTTGGTATCTTGAAAGTCAAAAGAATAGAGTTTCAGGAATAGGTAGTGATGAGCATAGTTGGGTGGATGCAAGAGAGGTCCCAGCGGGACAAAGGCTACATAAGATACCTCTGGGGTCTATCAGATATGTCGTTACTGTTGACCTTAGACTGTTTGTTACAGAAGAGTAGTGGGCATAGGAAACCACTTACAATGGGCTGAGGAATCCATGGGAGCTGAGGAGGGGCAGAAAGAAGTCCAGAATATTCTTCTGAGATGTAAGAATGGGATGGGGAGGAAGAGATGGAGCGTAGCGAGGAAGAGAAAGCACAGGTTGGGAACCGACTAGTAGGTGCATCTTAGGGTTCCTGGTATCTCCCTCTTAGGCTTCATTTTTCTCTGAATGATAGTCATCCTAATTCTTTAGAACTGCAAACATTCTCCTTGGCTAGAAGGATAAAGGTATGCTAGGAGATGGGAAGTTTCCAACCTCTGCCCATTGCTGGCAACTTCATCTCCTCCTTGCCCCTTAGCTCCCTCTTCTTTGGTGTGAACTTCACCTCTTCCCTTCATGAGAACTCAGAGAGACACCTAGAATGGGATCTTCCAGCTTCCTCTTATTGGGGGCTTTAGTTTGTGTTTACACGCTTTTGAGTCTTCATAAAAATGATTTCCTACTGCCTTTTATAAGATCCTTTTTAAGCATGAATTCTTCGGAGTTCCATGTGTCTCCATACTTGTTTGTTTGTTTGTTTGTTTGTTTGTTTGTTTGTTTGTTTGTTTTTAAGGCCTCCTGCTTAGTCTCCGTGGTGGGGCTCTGGGAGGCTGTGAGCCCTTTCTGCCTGAAGAGTCCGTTCTTCTTTGGCTTTTGGTTTTCAACTCAAAGTGTTTCCCTTTGCTCTCTTTAGTCCATGTATTCTGGGATCCTTTTTTTAAAGATATTATTTCTTTATTTTACAGAGAGAGAGAGATCACAAGTAGGCAGAGAGGCAGGCAGAGAGAGAGGGGGAAGCAGGCTCCCTGCTGAGCCGAAAGCCTGATGTGGGGCTCGATCCCAGGACCCCGAGATCACGACCCGAGCCGTAGGCAGAGGCTTTAACCCACTGAGCCACCCAGGTGCCCCTATTTATTTATTTTTTAGAAACCACTCTTCCCTTTCTTCTTCTTCGGGATGATTTGTTCTTTTAATATAATTACATATTTTTGTGCCAAGCTCTCTGAGAGCTCTTGTAAGGTCTTTGGAGGCACTAAGCCCCGAAAAGGTTATGAGAGAGCCTTCATTCCCTAAACCATATGTAATTCAGGACAGAAATAAGTGTTTTAGTGGTAAAATTATACATGTGTGCTGAGATTAAAATAACTTCCTTCAGTTTTTTTAACTGCAAAATTCTGGGCATGAATTTACTGAAGCTGATCTTTCCTCATCTGGGGGGATGTCTTCTCTTCTTGCTTGCCAAAGAAAGGCCTTATCTTTCTGCTGAGTCCTTGGGCCCTGGGCTCCTCTGTAAATCCTTTGCCTATAGCTTGTGTCCTTGCCTTGATAGGTGCGTGATTAAATGAAGCTATCTTGATGTCCCCATTTCCCGAGGGGAAGAGCCATCGGTTATGTTTGTGTCTTGTCTTCCCTCTTCTTTCCCCCTCTCTCTGCTTCCATTCACATACAGCTGTAAGAAGCTTAGTAAGATGACATAAAATAGAAATGATAACAGAGGAAATCCAACATATGCATCTACAGTGCTGGGTAGTCACATGCGCTGATCCTTCCCGAAACTCTGTGAGCAGTTATTTCTGTCCTATCTCTGTTTTACAGGTAAGGGTACCGAGAAAGATTCAGCTAAGACCCCTGTTTTGGGTTGAATCGTGTCTTCCCAAAATTCCTATGTTGAAGTCTTAACCCACAGTATCTCATAATGTGACCTTATTTGGAAACAGGGAAACAAGGAAACAGGAATTAGTTAAGGTGAGGTCACACTGGAGTAGAGTGGCCCCTAATCCAACATGGCGGGTGTGCTTATAAAAAAGAAAAATTTGGACACGAAGACAGACAATGAAGGCAGGAATGGGGATGAGGCTTCACCTGGCCAAGAGACACCAGATATTGCTAGCAAACTCCAGAAGCTCGGGGAGAGGCGTGGAACAGATTTTCCCTCACAGCCCTCAGAAGGAACCAACCCGGTGGATCTCTTGATTTCACACTTCCGGCCTCCAGGACCACCAGACAACACTTTTCTGCTGTTTACACATCCCTAGTTTGTGCTACTTTCTTACAGCAATTCTGGAAAACTGAGTGAATTCCTAGCAAAGCTGGGATTTGGGTCCAGCCTCTCTGACTCTCAGCCTAATGCTCTTTTTCTGACAGGCCATTGTCTTACTTCCTGCGGGGAAGCAACCACTTCCACCAGGATGGTCTTGGACTGCCCCCAGGAAGAGGAGGGCTCTGGGCTGTGCCTGAAGAGCAAGAGAGTTCCGATGTGTGGAAGGGGGGATGGGGAGTGAGGGCAGCACAGACAAGAGCCAGGAAGGCTCCAGGCCAGTCTGGCCTAGAACCGAGGACTCATATTAGGAAGCACCTGATTATAACTTTTGCAAATTCTGAGTATTACAAATATGATCTTGTAAGGAGTTGTAAATCTCCTGGAGATAAAAGTCATGGCCAATAGGGAGCCACTTAACATTTCTGCGAACCCGAGCATGCCCTTAATCAGAGGTCAGGCTTCCCCGGAAGCAAGGTCTTTGGCTTGCTGGCAGGCAGGTCGGGGAATGGGGAGGGAGAGGGTCATTGGAATATATCAAATAGCCCAGTCACATAAGCAGACAGCCCGCTCCCGGGTAGATTACCTGGTCTTCAGAGATTAGGAGCGATCCTCTGTGTCTAGGAGACCATTCTGTGTGTCCAGTTAAGGCAAAACATTTGGTAGAGACGCCATTTCTTTGTCAGGAACAGCAGATGGGTAGGATCTCATTTTGGTTGGGGGAGGGAGGTGTCGGGACTTTTGTTTTCTTCTCTCCCCAAAAACAAGTGAAAAGAAACTATCAAGAGAATGGTCCAGGGACTGGCAAAAGGGAATGGTCTGGGTTGAGTTGACCCCAGGGATCCCCAAGCACGAGAGATCACAGATGGGACTCTGGGATTTCCCCAGTGATCTTCGTCAGCCCAGGAGACGCTGACCCAAGCGGAGATGGAAAGATGAAGGGGCCCCCGTGCATTTATCTGCTCTGCACTCAGGGTTGTTATATTGAGAATCTACAGCTGTTAAAGGTCATCACCAGCCCTAGAGCATGTGAGTGGGGGCATGCCAGCCCCCTGGTGACAGCACGTCGGAGCTAATTGCCGGCTGCCCTCTCCGACTGCCCATCTTGACTGAACACATGCCGCCTTTTCCACCCCTGGCTTCACGCGGGGTCAGGCAAGGCTGCCATCCTGGCACAGCCGCTGAGGATGGTTCTCAGATAATCACTCCGCAAAGCAGTATCATTAGCAGTATCAAGGCCTGCCTACCGAGTGCTGTAATTGTGCATGTGGTAATCAGTGCCGACTCAGAATGGCACAGATTTATAAGAAGACACAAAGAGTGTGTGCCCAGCCAGAACTTCCACGCAGACCATCCTCCTGCTCCCCCAGCGTAGGTGTGACGTTCTCACTTGGTTCTCTGCCGTAGGCACTCTGAAACCTAGGGGAGTAAAATTTTTTGTCTCTGCGTCTAGGAGAAAATAGTTGCTAAGTTTTGAGGGATGAAGGAGGGCTGCCTCCTCACGGAGGCCGAAAGGGTGGATCCCAAGACAGTGCAACAGAGTAGGACCCTGCAAAGATTTGAGGGTCTCAGGTCTCCGAGACAAGATTGGCTGTGTCATGAGGGGGAGGAGACCACTGCCCACTTTGGAGGGCGTGGGCAGGCCAGAATTCTCCAGAATGATTCTTTCAACTGATTCTAGACGTTTGAAATACCTTTAACCAGAGACAAAGGCTCTCGTATCAGCAATAAGAAATGGGGTGGTCTCTAGAATCATGATCTCACTACATTTGAGAATATTCCCTGGAACTTTTCTGTTGGAATTCTGGAAAAAGTTGGCACTGCAGTTAATTAGTTGTGAGGATGTGAATCTGGAACTGACCACAGCCGTCTTTGCGTGGTAGAAAGTTTCTCATGGAGAAATGGGAGAGAGAGAGAGATGCTGGCATTTCTACCCCTAGCCCAGGATCCAGATCTGCCTTTACGACTTACAGTTCTATGTGCAAGATAGGTTTTGTGGGAGCTAGTGTGAGTCTGGCTTTGGTCTTACAACCAAAAATATTCTGGCTAATACACTCTAAGAGGTGAAGGTTTTCCCTGTTTCACAAATGAATTAGTCTCCTGCCCTGTCACCCACACTGCTGTCCAGCCTGCCTCGTGTTTGCCGGGGCAGCGCGTCTTCAGGTGGGTGCGCTCCGCTCATCACAGTCTTCACCGACCTTGTGAAGTATTATTACGGCTCCTGTTTCAATTTCCATTCAGTCGGCGAGGACACGGGCTCATACAGGATGAGCACAAGGACCCAGAGCTCATGAGCAGTGGGCTGAAGGTTCAACCGTGTTTCCTGATTCCAAGTTCAGGTACATTTCTTCTCATTTGTATAGGTTCTTTGGGTTTTCCCGTTACGTGTTCTTTCTGCCCTGGAATGCACCAGCGCATTGCAGACACGGGAGACCTTTGTCTAGTCCAGAGGTTCTGTGTGTCCCTCCCACTGGAGATGACACATGACCGGCCCCACAGAGCACTGTAGTTCATAAAACCAGCTTTCAGCTTTGAATCTTCTTTGGGGCAACAGTTGCTGGCAAGTCATTGTGAGCAATGATAGCTGTAATTAACGCACAAAATGAAAATATTTGGTTATTCTCCCATCACGAGAGACATTTCTACGATGTTGATACTGGCAGCTCTTCTAACGTGCAAGCTCTTGTTTTTATCACTAATGGCATTTTATCATTCCACGAGCAAACAAGAGAGAGGAGCGATCTAAACGATCTGTTTTCATGTTCTCAAGTACTGTTTTCCGCCCTTAAAAACATGTTTTTTGGCAAGTGAGGGAAACTCGAAAATTGTTTTCTAATTCGGTCTTAGCAGGAATTAAAACTGGTAAGGATTTCTCCAGGCACGCTCTAATTTCTCCGTGTTCGTGAAGACTAAAGGACTAGATTAAACCAGAGTATTTACCAAGCTCTTTTTCCTCGGAATACTGGAACATTAGAAGCACGTCACAAAATTGTCTCCCTGAAAAATATACCCGTCTGATTAGTTTTGAGTGATAGTTCAGCTCATATATCCTCCTGCCCAGATGTGAGCTGAGTCAAGCCAAGTAATACAGCAAAAGGGGAGCTAGACCAGAGGGGAGTGGGGGAGGAGGAGAGAACCTCTACACACCCGCCAGCCCCCTTCCCAACCAATAACTTGCTGGGGGCTCCTGACCAAGACACTCTCTCTCTTGACTTCAGGGCTGTGCTAGTATAGTCAGTAGAAGACAACCTAACCTGCATGTTCACAAGGATATCGGGAAGGAAAATGAGAAACCCATCCCTCCTTTTCATCCAGTGGGGAACCTTAATATGTGTTCTTAATAAAGGCAAATGGGGGAATTAATAGTGTTAATTATATTGGATTTTTCAGTGTACTTGACTTTTTTTTCTTTACCTTTCCAAAATAGTAGATTAACTTTTCTAGTTCTGTTTCTCTCAAGCTATGGTGAAAATTCATCAGAACCCTAACCGTCTGCTGTGGTTGGCAGTGGGCCAGGCCACAGGGGAGTGACAAGAATACCCTACAGATTCCTGGGGCCTGGTCGGGTGAAAAGGGAGCCCCTGGGCCGAATCCCAGGTAGAGAGTTTGAGCCAGATCTGACCTGGGGGTTATGGTAGGTAGATCACAAAAAGCCACCAGTCTCCCCGTCCGTCCATGCCCTTGCCGTGTAAGTTTGCGGTGGCCTCGTCCTCTGGGACTCTGAGATTTGCTTTGGTCAATGGGATGTTAGCAGATAGGGCTCATGAAGATGGCTGAACAGGGCCTGCCCGCTCCTGTTTCCGCAGATGCTGTGCCGAGAACGTGGCCCGACTAGCCTCGTAGAGGAGGAGTCCCAGAGCTGAGCTGAGTCGCCCCTGTGGGGCATGCTCAGCCCCTCACCCCAACCCGCATCTGCAGGCCCCCCGCTGATCTCCAGATACCCAGCTAGTCTAGCCAAGCTCAGCAGTGACCCAGCGAACCCCCAGCTGATCTCAGACTTGGGGGCAATAAATGATAGAGTTGGCAGTTAGTTACTTGGGAGCTGGAGACACAGGTGGTGAGAAGTAGGTGACAGAAGCCTGAGGGCACAACATCCTGACTTTGTGGCCTTTAACCACAAATCCTGGCCTTAGGGCTTCCAGCTCCCCAGGGCCATGCCTAGAGCCACGGGTGCAGAGCAGAGGCTCTTCTTTTCAACCTCAGCCCCAGGGTAACCTGAGAGCTTCATTATAATATACTTATGCTGTGGTGTCAGCCTACCCAGTCCCTGGGGGAGGGTGGCCCTGGCAGTTCTGGCAGGAACCTCAAGGGGCCAAAAACTCCTCCTCCAGACTGGTGGGAAGAGTCCCTCAGACTGGAGAGGACCTCAGTTGGAAAGTGCCCTGGCTCTGACCCATAACCTCTGAAAACACCCCTGTTCCCACCCCCCACACCCCCCATGAGGTCGCCATCTCCAGGCCTGCCCGGGTACAGGCCTTAATAAATCGCATTGTGCCAGCGACCTTCCTTCTGGCTGGCTTTATCTGAGCGGGGATCCCCACACACATCTTTTGTGGGGAGTCCAAGGACCGGCACCTCCTTTCACACAACACAGACTCTCCCATAGGTAACACACACTTACTGTTAGGATTTTGTGGCAGTTTGTTCCCCAGGAAATACTCATGGACATAAGTCACTATCCCCTAAGTTTTCTCCCTGGTTCCCAAACTTAGTGGCCCTAGTGGTTGGGGCACCCACTTTGGAGCTTATCCAGAATACCAATTCATGGTCCTGGGATTTATAATTTGGCCAGAATGGTTTACAGTGGGTCTCTTTAAGGCTAGTCTCAGCGTCTATCAGGGGACTGAGAAAGATTCTTTCTTTTCTTAGTTCCCTCTCACCCCCAGGACCTGCATTGTTTTTCTAATGAGCTGAAACAGAGGCACACAGGCTGAGGCTGGAGGCCTGCATTTACGTTGCTGGGTATGGGGAAAAGAAGATGCACCCGTGTCCCCCAGATCTTTTCCACCAGATTGTGTTTCCCAAAGCCTGTCGTCTCCTTTAAGGGAAAGCTCTGTTCTCAAAAAAACAAGAACAGAGAAGGACGACGGAGCTGGCACGCGCACCAGATTGTCATCTAGTCAGTGGTTAGGAGCCTAACCCCGGGGAAGGCAGGTGTCTGTCTACTGGAAGATAGCCTAGCCTAAACGGGAACGCACGGTCAAGATTTCCGACCCAGGCTCAACCTCTCTTCCACCTTCTTGCTGGGGTTTTCAGGCGGCAACTTCCAGCCCCTCGAGAAAAGAAACCACAACCTCCAGAGGGCCTCGCGCGGTTCTGCCCGGTGTTACCCATGGAACACGGATCAGCCGTGTGGCCCACTTATGCTCAGAGATCTAGTCAAGGAAACCCCATCTGACAAAAACAAAACAAAAAGACCCCACAAAACTTGAAAACTTAAATCATTATTGAACTATTTCAATAAGCAGCACAGGAGGATTCCGTGAATAAAACCCACTGAACGTGCTCAAAATCCCATTTCCCCATCTTTTCCCCTTTTATGACCCTCACATGTGACTGCCCTGTTCTCTCCTCCCTCTCGTCTGACTCTCCCCTCCTCCCTGTCCATGCCCTTGCTTCACTCCTTCTCCCTTCTTCCCCCTTTGGATATGTTTCTCTCCCAAGGACTCCAGTCCTTCCCAAGGTAAACTGAAGGCTATTGGTGGCTTCTGCAGGTCTGTCTCTACCTAATCTCCTTATTGTGCATGACAGAATCTCAGGAATCCAGTGCGAGAAGTAGGTGGCTTGGGAGAGAGATGCTGTAGAGGGGGGCAGGATTTTGTCTTAGCTGCTGCCAACCTGCTGGTCACCCAGAGAGGGCTGGTGTGTGATATTTGCCAAACAGAGAAGTGTCACACACGTGACGAAGGCTCCAGGAGGTTGTCAGTTTGCACCTCCAGTCACATGGACACCATCTTGTTCCTGACGTCAAGGAGGGAATGTCATCATCTAGCAAAATATCTTGTGTCAGAGTGCAGACATCAATCCTGTTGATTCCGAGTAATGAAATAACGTTAGGAGTGAAGGAGCCTGTCTTCACCACCATGAGGTTTTCCTGGACACAGATGAGCACAAGAGGGCAGGCGAGCCGTTGGGTATTGTGCCTCTTTTTATGGTGGATGTGAGAAGAACAGGATACTCCCTTGACTGTAACCTAGGGTGTGAAAAATGGGGTTGGGTATTTCATGCGCTAACAAATTAATGAACATAGTTATTAAAGGAAGCATGCCAGGTACAGACTAGAGATTTCTGGGAATGACTTCCCTGTGAAAATGATTACCTCCGTTTTGTTGGCAATATCATCTTCATTATCACATACAGGGAAAAAGTTGAGGAAGTGTTTAAAAATAATTAGATTCCAGGAAAGCCAGGTAGGCAAGCACTAATTCTGTTGCAAGAGGAAGATAATAGGGTTTTATGACAAGACAAAGTGGAGTGTGGGGAACATCACATCAGAGGAAATGCCATGAATGTATTGGCTTTTTAAAAAATTATTAATTTATGTATTTGAGATAGAGCGCGAGCATAGGAACGGGTGGGGAGGGGCAGAGGGAGAGGAAGAGAAGAATCCTGAGCAGACTCCCTGCTGGGCATAGAGCCTGCCCCAGGGCTCCATCTCAGGACCCCGAGATCAGGACCTAAGTCAAAATCAAGAGTCGAATGCTTAACTGACTGAGCCACCCAGGCGCCCCAATTCATTAGCTCTCTTGGAGGCCAGCCCCCAAGCCATGGTGCGCTGACTCTCATGTCTCCACAGAGAGGTGGGAGTTTTCAATGTAAAGTCCACAAAATGGAACAGAGTCATGACAGATTCATCCCCTTTGTCTAAAAAGGTCTCTAAATTACTGAAACGCTGCCTCTAAAAGGTTACATAATCTGATCTCTGCTCTGGGTACTTTTCCTGATTTATTCTAGTCTTCTGCCAGCAATTCCCTGTTTACACTCTCACTGATCTTAAAATGTCTTTACACATTTTTTTAAAGTTTCATAATACTAATTGTTCCATCGTTTTCTGGAGAAAAAGGTCACTATCTTTCTTATCCCTTCTATTGACAGGAAAATACAGTGTAAAAACATTGAGCAAACTTTTCACCGTAAAGGCATTTCCTGAGATGATCATGTAAGGCGCGAAAGACTGAGCCCCATCTTTGAAGGGTCCAAGTTTTTAATACAAATGAAGGGCTACAACGCTTGGGACAGATGTCAGAGGTTTAGAAAACATATTATTAAATCAAATCTTATGTTTCCAATCAATCAATTACCATAATAGATTGATAGCATGAGGACTAGAACGGACTTAGATCATCAAGTAAAGCATCTCGTTTTTCTTAGAACATTTTCATCACTGTATAATAGGAAAATATGCCACATTACAGATGCAGCATTAACTTAATCACACCCTTATCGCTGACATTTCTAGATGTTATCTATTACAATGAATACTACAGTGAATATCCTTTAATACTAATTTTGACCAAATCTCTCACCATTTCTAAGGTTTAGGTCTTTAAAAATCAGTGTCTATGTTATTTGTGCATTCCACAGTTTTCTTTCAGATTTACTTTTCTCTGGCTCAGATATATCCTTTATTGGTTCCTTCAGTAAGAACCTACGGTTCCTCGATATTTGTATATCAGAAATGTTATCTCACCCCAGTTTTGAATGGTAGCTTAGCTAGGTCATGTATTTTAGTGTATTTTAGTCATAGCCTTTCATTCCTTGGAAATGCTCTGTTGTCTTTTGTTATGTAGCATTGCTGATAAAAATCCACTGACAATCTGGTCGTCATCATTTAGTAGGTATTTCTCTCCTTTTTCTTACATGGCTTTTGAGATTTTTCCTTTTAAACCTTTATTTTTGACACTTTCAATGTACATTGTCTGGTATGAGGCTATTTTTATTACGTTTAGCCTTCAGTGTGTGTTCACGCTCCGAGGACTCCCATCTTTATTTCGGGAAGCTCTCGGCCATCATCTCTTCCCCGTTTTGTTTTTCCACTATTCCTTCTATTCCTTTTTGGGGGGAGGGGGTAATTGCTATAGACGTATGCTATGGACTTTTGTTACGGGACTGTCTTTCCGAACTTTTTTTTTTAAGATTTTATTTATTTATTTGACAAAGAGAGAGCCAAGCAGGGGGAGTGGGAGAGGAAGAAGTGGGCTTCACACTGAGCAGGAAGCCGGATCAGGGACTCGATCCCAGGACCCCAGGATCATGACCTGAGATGAAGGCAGAGGCTTAACCTAGGCGCCCCTCTGAACTTTTTCACATTTGTTCTATGTCAGTATATCTCCATGCGGCTGTGTAATATCGTTATAATATAGTTATAATTACTTCCAACTCAGATCAGTCAAAAGTTATTTCTTGCCCTGATACTGTCCCAATGATCACACATTTTATTTTCATGTTCCCAATAGGTTATTCATATCCACTAGTGTCTCTTTCATTTCTGTTTTTTTAATAATTAGTAGTTCATTTTAAAAGGATGTTCTTGTTTCTTTACCATGTAAGTTTGTTTGAATAGATAATATATTTATATGGTTCAAAATTCAAAAGCTACAAAGTGTATTCAGTAAATTCTCCTTCCCACCCCGTCCAAGTCACCTAATTTCTTTTCCTGGAGGCAAATGAATTACAGATTTCCTTTCAGAAATAAGCTGCACATCTTTCAGCAAAAACAAACATACTTATTTAGAGCTGTTCTCAGATGCCCTATTATTCTTATTTTATATGTCTTAGTCCATTTGGGCTGCTTTAACAAAAATACCATAGACTTATGGATAAGTTATAAGAAAAAACCTTATAAACAAGGACCAAAAACCTTATAAACAACAGAAATTTATTTCTGACAGTTCTGGAGTTGGGAAGTCCACAGTCAGAGTTCCAGAATGATCCTATTCTGGTGAAGGCCCTCTTCCAGGTTTCATACTGCCAGCTTGTCTGTGTGGGGGAGTGAGAGCAGGAGGGAGAGGGAGAAGGAGAGAGAGAGAGAGGAGGAGGAGGAGAGAAGGAAGAAAATGAGGAGGAGGAGGAAGAAGGGGGAGGGAAGGAGGAGGCAGCAAATTCTCTCACGACTTTTCTTTGGGCACTAATCCTATTTTAATCCTAAATACTTCATTTAATCCTAACGATCTCCCAAAGGTCACACTGGAGGCAATAGGGTTTTCATATATGAATTTATGGGGGACACATTCAGTCCATTTTAATCTTGTAACAGTCCTTCTGGCATGTGTCTTCCTCATGAATTTTGGAATTAGAGTTTGCAGGCTTATGTGAATAAGACCACCCCCACCTTTGTCTTCTGTCTGTCTCAGTTCAGACCTTCCCCTCTTCATTAGCTTGGGGTTTGCATCAGACCGGCCATAGCTCAGAACTCATACCTTCCTTACACAGGTGGCCTGTGACACCTGTCCTCTGGAAATGTTGGGATCAGAAGCCATATGATGGGCGATGGGTGACCCGGCACGGGTCCAGGCTGTAAAGTTGGGCCTCCTTGCTCCATCTCCCTAGATGGGAGCCACTCATAAGCCCCAGGCCCCGAAGCACCTTGCAGCCTTTTGGCCTCTTTCCATGGGCTGCGAAGTCCATCCCCCCTGCCCCCCGGCCTGAGCAATGAAAACTCCTCCAGCCCCCCAACCCTTTAGCACTCGCTGCAACCCTCTTGCTTCACCATTGGGAGCTGTTGAGTGAACACCTTCTTCCCACTCAGAGGTCTCCACCAGCCTTTTCATTGGGTGCTTTGAAAGATCTTTACCAACCTCAAATTATGATTGCGCAGGGAGCCTGGGAGATTTTTTTTCCTTTTATTTATTTATTTGAGAGAGAGCGTGTGCCTGTGGGGGAGGGGCAGAGGGAGAGAGAGAGCAAGAGAGAATCTCAAGCTGATCTCGGAGCCGGATGCAAGGATTGGTCTCGTGACTCACGAGATCATGATCTGAGCCCAACGAAGAGTCAGATATTTAACCGAGTGATCCAGCCAGGTGCCCCAGCCTGGGAGATTCTGATAGAGCCTTAGCCATGTGATATAACTAAAAACTTGCTGGTGTTCAGGGCAAGTAGCTGCCCTCAGTGGATCTGAAAAAATTACTCTTAAAAGAGTAAAACTTCTCTTCCCCACTCACCTCCACCTCAGTCGTCTTCAGGTAGACACCAAAGGTGATGAGGACCCTCGTCTAAGAATTTCTGTGGCCCTTGCTGGAGCAGTAAGCTCAGACTTTCTCTTCATGCAGCTAAAGGAGGAGTCATGAATTAAGGGGGATACAGGACAACTTTGGATCCAGTTTCTACTTTGGTCCCTTCCAGAGAGGGCTGTATTTAGACGACGAAGACTAAGATTGGAACCCTTACGCGTGGCTGGTAGGAATGTGAAATGGCCAGTGGAAGCCAGTCTGGCAGTGCTTCAGACAGATAAACGTAGACTCACGTGGCCCAGCTGTTCCAGTCCTGGGTGTAGACGTGAAACAACTGAAAACAGGGACTGAGCTAGCTGCATGGCGGTGGTGACTGCACTGTTCCTCGCAGTAAAGCCCAAGGTGGAAACAAAGCAGGTGTCCGTCAGCAGGCGCGGACGAACTCCGTGTGGCACATCCGTAAGAAGGAATATTCTTCATCTGCAAGGAGACATGAGGTCCTGATACATGATATGACACACATGAATCCCGGAAACATGCTAGGTGACGTACACCAGACACAGAGGGACAAGCATTGTATGATTCAGGTTCTGTGAAACATCTAGAAGAGGCAAATTCATAGAGACAGTAAGTGGATAAGAGGTTACCGGAGGCTGGGGGTGCAGGGGATAGAGGGTTATGTTCTTGTGGGTCCAGAGGTTTCGTCTGCAGCAATGAGAGGGTTTTGTACATAGATAGTGGTGATGGTTGCTTAAGATTGTGGATGTAATTAATAAATTAATACACTTACAATGGTTAAGATGGAAAATTTTATCTCATATGTATCTAACCAAAATTTACACGTATATTTCCTATCTGTACATAACCAAAATATATATACATAAAAATTTTTTAAAGAGCTTTAAAAAAATGATAGCAGAAGAGAATGCATTTGTGACCCTGAGAACTGGACTTTTCAAGCCAAACAGAAGCCACACTGCAATAAGTAAATGTAAAGTAGGTCTGACTGCATTAATATAAAGTGTTTCTCTTATGGGTAAAATTTAAAAACTGAGGAGATTTAGAAAAAGAGCCGAGGTTCTACAGAATAATGTGAAATCCTGGAGATACACATTCTTCTGCTCCTCCTGTGCATGTTGACGGTCTTAACTCTGAAAAGCGAAGTTTGTTCTTTAAAGGGTGCGTGCGTGCGTGGCTCCCTCAACATCTGCACGATGAGAAGAGGGCTGCGTGCTGGTCTGGCCCCTTGCTGCCGCCTGGGCTCTCTTTGGGCTCCCATCAAGCGTTGTCCCAAACTGAGTGAGCCAGACTTGGAGAAATGGGACTGTGTCAGAGCCCTGGGGGTGAAGGAAGCAGGGACCGAAGTGTGGAGCCCGCAGCCTGCAGAGGGGCCCAGACACTCAGGGGCCTCGAATGAGACTTGGAGGTTAAAGGTTCGCTAGAGGACACTGGAGGAAGGGGAGGGAACAGAGTAGGGAACAGAGGCGAGGATGGCCTGGGAAGCATTTTCTCCTGCATTCCCACCTTCATGGCCACGTGAGATTCCAGAGCACTTAAGAACAAAACCCAGCCCAGGTCGAATGTTCTGGTCTCCCTGCAATGAGGAAAAAGTGATTATTGGCAACTCCTACTTTCATGCAAAGTCACGGACCAAGGGCACCTGCGAACCACGGAAGGTAGCAGGGGTGGATTCCATTTGGATCTTGCCAGTCTCCGTCCACCTCATCGCACCCGCCCCAAGTCAGAGAACCGTCCCGGAGAACATGGAAGGATCACAACACAAAAACAAGGACCAGTGAGTCTTATTTCTAGCTATAAGTTTATTTCCATGACAGAATCAATTTGTAGAGGTCGCAGGACTGCCACAGACGCCAGACTTGGTGGAAAGCCCATGCGGGAGCACAGACAGATGGCCTCGGCTCCCCGCCTGCCTGGTGACCGAGGGAGGACAGGCAGAGCAGATGCAGCGAGCTAGCTGATTCGGGTGGGGGCGACAGGAACACTGGGGGCGAGGGGCAGGAAAGTGGATCGTACAGGTCCAGCATGGGGGCTCTCGGCGAGGAGAGAACACCATGCCCTCAGCAGGGAGGCCCTTGGCCCCGCCCAAGAATACCGTGAGGTTCATTAGAAAGTCTGCCTACGTGTCCCCAACAGCAAAGCACAGATAGAGTTTTAGTAGCAGGAGCACAGAAATACCGTAAGAGCAGAAGGCAAAGGGTTCTGGGGGTTAGGAGTTGATTTTCAGCCCAAGACACAAAGCCAGCTCGGACTTCTGAATTTTTCCATCCTTGTTCACATCGCAGTGGCGCAGAAGAATCTCCCGGAACTTATCGAGGTCCGCTCCGCTGATGCTAGGCTGAGGACAGTGAAGAGGACACGTCAGTGGACCAGCCAGCGGGGGCCCCAGGCTTTCATGCCGCCCCCGCCCCACCCCACGCTCACTACGCTTAGTGGAGCCCCTGGCTGCTGAGGGGGGGCTCCGTGGAGACAGGCCTGCCTAGTGAGTCCGTCTCCTCGTCATGATGAAGATACTCTGCCTCGGAGCAGGGGATTGTGACATGGACCAGAGAAGGCCCATTCTCTTCTCTCCCCATGGGAAGTTTTGTGCCTCTAATTTTATTTTATTTTATTTTTAACATTTTATTTGAGAGAGAGCGTGAGCAGAGGGAGAGGGAGAAGCGGACTCCACGCTGAGCAGGGAGCCTGGTGTGGGATCCCAGGACCCTGGGATCATGACCTGAGCTGCAGGCAGACGCTTAACTGACAGAGCCACCCAGGCGCCCGATGTGCCTCTAATTTTACAAAAGGTTATAATGAATGAAAATTGAACGAGAACGGTATGTCTCTGAGCTGCAGACCGTCAGATTTATCCCAAGGGATATTTTAGTGTCTAAGAAGGAACCGTGATACGCATCAGTTGGGAAAATAATTTCAAACTCAAAAGGTCCACAAAAGTGAGCAATGCGTGAACTGAGTGATTCTCCACAGGCTATTTCATTTAATGCTCACGATAACCTTGGGGTAACCCAGGCTCATAGATTAGGACATAGACGCTCAGAGCTCAGCCGTCCTGCTGAGCTAGGAAATTGCAACAGCATTCTGATCCTGAGTCTTCTACCTCTAGTGAAGTAAGAGCTCATCCCCCCAGTTCACACCCTCCTGTGGGGGAGACAGTGGCCTGACTGGCGGTGTGAAGGCCCAGGGTCTTGGAGAAAAAGCCCACGTCGATGGATGGGGGAGAGCCAGCTCCTCAGATTCCAAGCCCCCTGATTTCTGGGCTGGTCTCACCAGTGAGCAGAGGAAGCAGTCGTGGGCAGGATTTGGTTTCCGGGACCCGGGGAAGCTCTCCCTGTCACCCAGCCCACCCCAGGGTTGCCTTGCTGTCAGAGAAATCTCCGAAAACCTTGAGAAGGAAACAAAACCTTTCATTCAACAAGACGGCCAAATTAGGACAGGCTAATTTGCACTGTCCCCCAGGATAGATGAATGCCACCAAGTCTGTCCCTGATCCCGGGTTTCCACAGAGGGCAGCATGGAGGGCAGAGAGCAGCAGGAGCTGGGAGCCAGATGGCAGAGCAACAGTAACCTGCGGTAGTCATTTACACATTAGCATAAATTAATTTGCCGGTGAATTTACCTCATGTAACCTATTCTAAGCCCCCCCCTTTTCTTTTTTTTTTCCCAAATTTGTTTCCTTCCAGGGAATTTTCTTATTTTGTGAGTGTGGGAGGGTATGAACGTGCAGGTATGTAAGGGAAGTTTCTTTGGACCTTTTGAGTTATGCTTTTAGTGCTTGACAACTCACTAGGAGTCGGGAGACCTAAATGCTGCTGTTCACTGATGTTTGGATCATGGGAGAGAAATCACCTGAGCTCACTGGGGGGCCTCAGTTTTAACAGCAAGTCACCAGTATAAGTGCACACAGGCTCCAGACCTAAGGGTTCTGCACAAATTAATTCTAATCTTTAGAACAACCTGATGTGGTTGCCTCTATCAACTTTGAATTGACAGTTTTCAAAGCCCAGAGAGGTTAATTAACTTTCCCACTGTCACACAGCTGGCCCGTGTCAGAACCAGATACAGACCCAGGCAGGCAGGCCCCCGAGCACAGTGCACTGTATCATAGCCGACCGCGCAAAAAATGCATTTTTTTGTTTCTTATCCGTCTCATGGGAGAGTGTGAGATTGAATCTGGGGTGGTTGGCTGAAAAAATGCTTGACCATCCCCTCGCCCTCTCCACCCTTGAATCCTAGGACTAGGGGAACCTTTGGGTCTGGATCTGTCTTCTCGTGCTTGCCTGTGATAAGTGCTCAGTTACATCCGTGGAATTAATGAGTCTTCGTGTTTTCGTCATGTGCCCTCCCTTCCCTGTACGTTCCATCTCTCCTAAAACAGCGAAAGTGAATATCCAGACCCAAATACGTCCTTACCAGTGCTCCCCAAATCTCATGCTAGAGTCAGCAACAAGACCCCAAGGCCCTGCGTGGGCCACCTTCTGACCCCTACAGGGACGGAATTATAGCTTTGACCGTGGCAAGTGCTCTTTATTGTAAACCACTTACGATAACTCTCCTGATCAGAATATTTAGCCAGAAACTCACTCTCTAGCCATGCAAAGTCATAATATGTCCTCGTCTCCACTTTGCTATTTATTGGCCATACGGGTGTCTGAAAACCCCAAGGTGACGTGTAGAGGCCAAAACATTACTGTCTAGGACTTTGGCCAGGTTGTTGCCAGCAAGCCTGGGCCAATTCTTCTAAGGACCACCCACCATTGCATGTTTTCCAAGGAAAAGGGGGCACTGCGTTGCTGTTCTTTTAGGATCATCTTGCTAGGCAGATGGGAGGACCTGACCAGACCGCGGGAAGTCCGGCAGAGAGCAGCGTACCCCAGGGACCGCGCGGTAACACGAGCTCAGGAGACACATGACGGGGGCCTGCGCCGCAGCACTCCGTGTTTGCGGTCACACCGTCCTTCTCTTGCCACCTGTCCCCCAAGGGATGGCAGCACAGAAGTCGCTAACATCCCACTGCCTGGGTTCTTCCTGGATGGGCAAGTGTGGGTCAAAATGACGTCACTGTCTTTCCAGGCAGGACGGGGAGGGCAGGTGGGCCCGGAAGAAAGGATGTCGGAGACGGGAAGGAAGAAGCAAGCACGGCTCTTTCCAGAACGGGACAGGGGGTGTCGGGAACGTGAGTGTGCAGAGCCCTCCCTTCCACTCCGGGATCAGGCCTAAAACCCAGACACGCGTACAAAACCACCAAGTTTAACTTGGAGTCTCAAACCTGGTAAACAGTCTCAATTACCAGCAAAAGAGGAGCCCCACGTTGGGTGTAGAGATTATTTTTAAAAATTCTTTTTCCAAAAAAATAAAAAATTTAAAAAAATTCCTAGCAAAAGAGGACTGTAAGGGACGCAAGGGATATCTAACCACAGGTAAAATCTTATACAGACACCAGCACAATGACGGTGACTGGGAAATGCTTATCAGTGGAGCAGAATACACTTTATGCAGAATATACCCAGAAATGAAGCCCTTGTGAGGTGTACTTGAGGTTAGCAAGGACTCTTCTGTCTTTTCTTTTCTGTACTTACAAGTTTCTCTACGATGTAGCTATCATTTTTATAATTTTTTAATAATTTTATAAATTTATAATTCATATAAATATATAAATTTACATATTTTTATGTAAATATATAATTTATATAAATTATATAATTGTAAATTTATAAAATTATAATTTTTTAAATAATTTTTATAATTTAAAAAATGAAAAGAAACAGTAACGTACCTGCTAAGGGGTAGCAGCTCTTTGGAGGGACGTACATTGGATTTGATGCTTTAGGTTAAGTATTGTCCCCTCTTGCTAATCATCTCCTTGTCAACAGAGAAAAGCAGAAGGGGAGTCTAGCAGGAAAAAGGATGAATTTTGGGGAGCCTGGGGACTGGACCTCTCCTCCCCTCCGGGCAGACACCCTGGGCATCTGTGGCATCCCGTCTGTCTGGCTTCCCACATTACCACCCACACTTCTACTCTTGCTGGGCGTCTTAACTGTCTTGCCTTTCTGCTTTCTTCTTTGAGCTGTAGATTCCCATGTTGATTTTTGTGCTGTGCCGAGGGGCCTACAGACTCTTTATAAATCTTGTGCAGAAATTATTTTGTCTGATCTCATCATACTGACAGAGGACAGCCTTGGGGGCCATATTCTGGACATCAGGAAGAGATGTTCTGATAACCAGATACTCTTGTTAATATAGATTCAACGTATGTATCATACATAGTTGTACAGGAAAGAGAGGCTCTGAAGTATGTTTATTTCAGAGTCATTATTGCAAATGTCAGGAACCCTGACCAGGAGGACTCTCTCCTGAGAAACTTGAGCCAGCTCCCTGCTGACTGCATGACATCCTCTGATAATTGCTTTTTTTTTTTTTTTTAAAGATTTATTTATTTGACAGAGAGAGACGCAGCGAGAGAGGGAACACAAGCAGGGGGAGTGGGAGAGGAGAAGCGGACTTCCCACTGAGCAGGGAGCCCGCCATGGGGCTCAATCCCAGGACCCTGGGATCGAGACCTGAGCCGAAAGGCAGACGCTTAACCAAATGAGCCACCCAGATGTCCCTGATAATTGCTTTTAAAATAAATTCCCCATCCCATGCTCTCTATCAAAGGCAAATTAAAACCAATTTGGCCAAGCCTACTGCTGTGCGATTTTAATGTCCCATAGATAATCACTTGGTTTCCATTACAGAAATCATTCTGACATTAAACAGATAGTAAATACAGTGGGACTTTCCTTTAGCAATCAATGTGAAAGACGCTACCACACCCAGACCCATCCGCTGTTCCGCGGCTGCACAAATGCCCAGCAAGTCTCCAACAGGAGCACCCATGAAGGGAACAAAGAAGAGGCAGGGGGCCAATTGGGAGGGGAACAACACAAGCAAGGAGGCAAAAACACACCAATGTCATCCTGATCAGAGGTCAGAAAAAAAATCTCCTCCATTCCTGCTCAATCACAGATTGTGTACTTGCTGGAGATTTATGCAAAAGTTGGTAAATTGGAAATTTTCTGCTGCAAAATTCCATAGTTTTGTGGTGGTTGTTAGGGAAAGAGGGAGAGAGTGTTCGAGCGAGCGGGGACAGGGGAGAGGGAGAGAGAATCACAAGCAGGCATTGCCCAGTGCAGAGCCCAACACGGGTCTCGATCTCACAACCCCAAGATCACGACCTGAGCTGAAATCAGGAATCGACGCCTAACCGACCGAGCCCCCCCAGACTCATAGTTTTAATCAGGTTTTCA
>CM053608.1:122841392-122856594 GCA_028646535.1 Procyon lotor | reverse complement strand
ACAGGTCTGGGATTCCAAAACAAGTTAACAATTGCTATTCTAATTTGTTGCCATCTGGGCCAACCAGGACAGAATCATCATGTCCTGTGTCAACCTCAGAAAATCTCTAAGGACATGAATGTGCTGCATTCAGCAGCTAGACAGTCCCAGAGGAAGGGAGAGTTGCACGGAGTCCGCTTGACCAGATCGGGCAGCCAGTTACCCGGGTGCACCAGGGTCTCGAGGAGATTGCTTGTTTTAAAGCCTACACTACCTAAAACAGCTTTGTGATGTAGATTATAATCTAAATCCTATCACTTCTAACCACCCCAATGTCTTAATAGATGACTAACCAAGATTTTAGGCTAGGCATTAAAGCAGCCCCTCAAGGGGGAAAAAACAAGAATCCCAAATATGGGATTTATTCTATGAAATTAAATTAAAAGTTTTAGGTATTCTAGTAACCACGTCCAGGGGTAGAAAGGCCTCCTTGCAACCAAAAAATAAGCAGAACTGCGCCCCTCTGGTAAAAGAGAGGTAATGGATGGAATGGTGGAAACAAGAAGTTGCTATGGGGCTTCACTTAATGGAAACTACAAATGGTCTTAAAAGAGAAAGGGAGCTACGTCGGTTCTCACAGAAGCTCAAAGGTTGTTAAATGGACTGTGTCCCTGGATTTGGTCCCTGGCATTAATCGTCAGCCCCACGGACGCTCAGAAGTAAGCGATGGAATCAGTCCCAGCGGCATCCCCGACCCACCATGAGCGTAACCTCTATGCCCCGTTAGGTCACCTGGACCAGCTCCATCATGTCCTTGACAAAGCCATCCACTTCCGGGCCTTCCAGAGCTCCCGTTCTACTCTGAAAGAGACAAGAGCCAGGCCATCAGATACCATTTGCTTAAGTCAGAAAGCTAAAGAGCAAATTAGGTGAATGGTGTGAGTCAGTATTCCCTTGTGGTTGCCAACAGGTTCAGACATGGTACATTCCCGTTAGGCTCTCTGTGCAGGATGTGAGCGTTCCACAGACGTGAAAATAATTAACTGGACATGATGACCCCCACTAAACAAATGAGAATTCCTTGGCTCTTGCAAACCACATCAGCAGGATATATACGGACTTCATGTGCTTCCCAAGTATCAGGCTTCAGTTCTGACAAATGTTATTTACACATTGCACCTTGGAAGGATAGGGGCTGACACTTTTTTTTTATTGTGCTTTTATAATTCAGGGAGGACTTTGGGATTCCTCAAATTTTAAATTGAGAGTGACTAGATTGAGTATATTAGAATTATTATTTGATCCTTACACAAAACCTTTATTTTTTTTTCCTGCTCATTTTATAAGATATGTCTATAAAATGTGATGCATAGTAAAATATTTCGGCTTCTTCTCTAAAGTTCCAGTCATGCCAATGCATCCATCCATCTTTTCAAATTTTCTTCACCCTGAACCTTTAACATATCATTTTTTAAAAATCTGTTTTTTTTAAAAAAAAAAGTAGTATATTTACCAAATACTAGCTGCCAGGTACCCTTCTAAGAGCTTTACAAACATGAAATCACTGAATCCTCACACGAATCCCATGGGGCAGGTATTATTATTACTATCCTCGTCACCCTAACTTCACAGGTACAGGAAATGAGGCCCAGGGAGGTTGAGGAACACCCCCAAAATCCTGTGGCTAACGAGGCATGATTCATCCGCCGGTGATGGGACACGGAGGCTAGACACATAAACACTTTGCTTAGCTGCCCCTCCCAGCCTGATGCTCCTTTCTGCCCAGAGTATGACACACTCACATGCCCAGTCTGGTGAGTTTCAGGACGGCATCTCTTCTGACTTTTCCTAACTTTCTCATGTTTCTCCCTTCTTGCATTACCCTACCTTGTCCTCAAGAAATGCAACCTCCTTGCCACACTTTGTGCTTTAGAATTATTCTTTCCTTCTCTCTGAAGAAGGACCACGTAATCAATCCTACAAAAGAAGTATTTTTATTTTGACCCGGACTCGCTTTGCCTCCTTTTCTTTGGGTTGGATGCAGTCTTTAACTTGATTTCATTTGCTTTTGTCTTCGAGCATACTTTTCTAGATGGAGATCAAGAAGGAGAAACATTCTCCCAGTTTGGAGCCAAAAAGAAAAACAAACAAAAAAAAGTGATTTTATTCTTTTCTCAACTATGAATACTCCTTTGTGTATTCTAATGTAGTTTTGGGTCTTCATGGACAAGCTAAGGGTAAGACATAGCAGCACACATATGGGATTGCTATTCATCATATCAGTTTAGGGTCTGTGGGTAGGATGACCTCATCTAGAGGTTAAACAAGCTTGCTCCCTAAAAGTAGCCAGCACAACCCAAAGAGACACACTCACAACATCATAGTGGGCAAAGATTTTCTCAAAGTCCCTCTTTCTTTCCTCAGTGGAACAAGCCTGTGTGGAAAAAACAGGATGTCAGTCCAGCATTGGGACCCTTCAGTTGTACAATTTTTCCAGGGTCATAGACAACTTTTATAAACTTTAAGCCAATGCCCTTTAATCCCTTGATTCCAACAGTGAATCTTGTCGGTCTCCAGATAAATTCCAAAGAGACACACAGATGCCCTCCTTCCTATCCTCCCTCTCAAATTTATGGAGAGACATGAATGACACAAGGCCACCTAGAGGAATGTCAGTACTTACATCCATTTTAAATTGCAGTAGGAAGTTTTCCTGAAGAGCCAAAATCCTAAATGGAAAAGAAGAAAAGAAAGTAATTTACATGATGATCTATTGGCTCTCAGAGGCAGGCAGATCTGCAATTTCCAGATCATTCTGCAGAATAGGATGAGTGCTGGAAAAATAGGAATTTCTATATTATAAGAACAAATTAAAAAATTAATTGGGAGAGACTTTTCATTGGGATTAGTGGTCACTATAGAGAGATGTATAAAAAGTCTTCTTTGTGGGGGAGCCTGGATGGCTCAGTGGGTTAAGTATCTGCCTTTACCTCAGGTCAGGATCTCAGGGTCCTGGGACTGAGACCCATGTTGGGTTCCCTGCTCAACGGTGAGCCTGCTTCCCCCTCTCTCTCTGTTTGCCTCTCTGCCTACTCGTGATCTCTCTCTCTCTCTCGTTCTCTCTCTGTGTTAAATAAATAAATAAAATCTTTTTTTAAAAAAGTCATCTTGGTGAAAAAATGGCAGAGAAAGGACTTAGGAAAACTCTCTCCTCCATAACAGCAATGAGAAAACAAGCAACAACAACAACAAAAAAATCAAAATAACTTCTTCAGAATTCTAGAAATACAAGTCTTGCAAAAATCTGGGGAGTATTTACTTGGAAAAAATGACTAAATCTTGGTAAGAACAGTGGGTTTTCTGGCATTTTAACTTGCTTCATCCCTCTACCCTCCTCAGCTCCGTTGTATCTTTGAAAATGAAAAGCCCATAGTCCCAGGGAAAATGAGCTTTCTAGCAGCTGCTGTGGTGAGCAGAGTAGAGTTGAAGCCCTTTCAAAACCTAATTCCTAGAGAACTGCCATTATTTGACTTCTCTGATGTTCTCTGAAAGACCCCACTTGCAGGGTACATTTATTTGACCTGATTTTGAACTCAGCTAGTGGGAAAGCCTTTTACCTGGGAACATTTGCCAAAAACAATGAAAAGCAGTTATTTAAGATCACAGCCGACCACAGTGGTGGATAAGAGTTTGGGCAAACGGCGCCTGGGTGACTCCAACTCCATCAGTTAAGTGTCTGACTTCAGCTCAGGTCATGATCTCAGGGTCATGTCCTACATGGTGGTGATGGTGGGGGGGTGCTCCCTGCTCAGCGAGGAGTCTGCTTCTCCCTTTCCCTCTGCCTCTCACGCCCCCTCTCATGCTCTCTCTGTCTCTCTGTCAAATAAATAAAATCTTTGAAGAAAAGAAAAGAGCTTGGGTAAACAATAGGCTAAGTAAAAAGCTTAAAAGGAAAATCTAGGGGAATGAGATGTCCACTGGGGCTTATCTAAGCTCCAACATATTTCTGGGAATCTAGAAAGCTGAAAACATGCTGGAAGACTACATCCATGCCCAGGAATGTGTGTATGCACAGAAGGGACCTCAGGAGGCCCTAAGGTCTCACCAGCACCTTATCCTCAGGCTCTGTACAAGCAGGAAGTTAAGGCTAAGCAGAATTGTAAATTTCCTGGTTGCATACAGAAGATGGGCCCAACCCGTACATGGGGCTCCTCAACAAACATTGGGAGACAGACAAGAAATCTCTGCCCAATCATTAACTAACCGTTCAGCAACCAAGCAGAGACTTCAGTGTCCCCATACAACAAAGATAAAGATTTTACAGGATGAGTTCCAAAAAGTCATTAAGCAAAAAGACAACAATTATCAACAGCAATACGTGTGATCCGCAAGAAATACTAAAGGGATTCTTCGAACTGAAATGAAAAGAACACAAGACAGTTGCTTCAGTCCACATGAAGAAATAAAGAACCTCAGCCACTAAAGGTCACTTATTGTGTGATTCCATATATATGAAATACCTAGAAAAAGCAGATCCATAGAAACAGAAAGTAGATTAGTGGTTGTCAGGGGTTGGTGGGCGAGGGGAGGAGAGACTGATCCCTGATGGGTATGGGGTATTTTTCTGGCACAATAAAAATGTTCTAGAATTGGGCAGTGGTGATGGTTGAACAGCCTTATGAATAGACTAAAATATACCGAATTATATACTTTATAAGAGTAAATGTTCTAAGACATAAATGATACTCGGTTAAAAAAAATAACGGGTTCTGTTTTGGAAAACAAATGTATTTCCATACTTTCTGCTTAATTACAATTGTATTTACTAGACTAAAGTCAGTTTCCAAAGGCTAAAACATTGGATTTATGTTGCATTCATAATCAAGCATTCATAATCATGCATTCACAATATAGAAAAAGGCCGAAAGATATCACACAACCATTTGGAAAATTTTGCTCTTCTGGATACCCAGGATAAAGAGAATCTGAGCCAAGTAAAGGGTAGACTGTCCTGGAACTCTGGGAGGAATCCTGTCCTTATCTCTTGGTTGGCACCACGCAGCCTAAATTATGGTGCCAGCGAGAGGACATGTACCTGAGGGGAGCTCACATGTGGAGTAAGAAGGCTCCATTCTAGAGGTGGGAATAGAGAGAGGAGAGTCTGTGTGTAAATGTTTTAAGACCTTTAAGTCATTCATTAATTTCCCTATTGCTGCTATGACAGAAGAGCCCAATGTGGTGGCTTCAACAGCACAAATCAGCATTTACAATACTTGAAATCAGAGTCGGAGGCAGATTTCACCAGGCTAAAATTGAGGTGTCCACAGGACTGCTTCCTTCTGGAGGCTTCAGGGGAGAAGCCCTTTCCTTGCCTTTTCCAGCTTCTAGAAGCTGCCTGCATCCCTTGGCTTATGGCCCCTTTCTCTTGCTCAAAGCCTTCAAAACCCGACCCTCTCTTTCCTTCCACATTTAAAGGACCCCTGTTGTTACCTTTGGGCTGACCTGGATAATCCAGACTAATCTCTGGAAGGTCTGTCACTAAGCAACTTTGTTGCTGTCTGCAACCTTCATGGATCCTTGCCACTAACATAAAATGTTCTGTGGCTCCAGGAATTTGGACGTGGACACCTTTATTCTGCCTACCCCCATTGTCGCCATCCATATCAGATTGGTTTCCAAAGAATGTAGTAACTGCCTTGTCACTTTGCCCCTCTGTTCGTATGAAGTCAATTCTTCCTACAGTCCACAACTGCTCATTGATTCCTTCTCTATACACAACACTCCACGGGTAAAGAAGCTATTCGAGAGATTAAGGCATACTTCCTACCTTCTGGGTAGGACCCCAGTGGGGGATGTCTGGCTAGCTGCAGGGGGGGCCTTTTGGTAACCACAGTGACAGAGGGGATGACTGACAGACGGGACGTGACCACCATAGATGGGGGCCGGGGATGCTGGATGTCATGCATTGCATGGAAAGTTCCACAGAATGGGGCATCATCCCATATCCCACTTGAAGCTAGAATGTCCAGGGGAGCACTCGTGTGCACAAATCCTGCTTATAATTATATTTGAACCAAGAACTGAATTCCTATTTACATGAAACTCCAGGGTGTTTTTCTCAAGGTATACATAATTTACTAATGGTGCCAATTATCCCTATAGTCTGAGTCACGCAAATTGAGGGGTGACTGCACTTTGTTTCATTCAGCACTCGATCAAGACCTATTTATTATTTATAAAACTGTATCAGCAGCAAGTGAGTTCCTGACACATGAGGTGCCCAAAGGCCACATTTGTATCAATCAACATCTGAAGTGATATATTTGTGGTAATTCTGCACCAAAATGTAAGCAGCTACCCCTTGGGTATGTCTTCCCCGTGGGTCTTTCCACACACCTAGACACTGAAATACACCTTATTTTATTATTAATTGTTTTCCTGTACTTCCCCTTTATGCGTTCTAGTTTGTGCACTGTCCTAACTGTTTTCGCATTATGCGCACAGGTAGATTGTATTATCTGTGGAGTAAAGCATTATTGATGATAGGGTAGAGAGCAGCTTCCAGTAGTGGCACACTCAAGCCTCCAGAGGGCGCTCGAGGCTCCTCGACTCGGTACCTCTGAGAGGTGCCTTGAGTCAGTCAGGTGGGTGGGTGCCTTTGGTGAGGGGAGCAAGGAAATTAAATGCCCTTGTTTTCATCCAGATGCCATGTTTTGAGTGAATCTTTTAGGCGTTTGGGTATTCCTGTTAGGACTGGCGCTCACACAGCTCTAAGACTAGCTAGACTGATTTCTATTGGAGGGGAACCTTTGCCTCAGTTGGCCAAAAGAACTGTGAGAAGTGAGTGGGACCCAGGGGACGGATCTCCAAGGCCACGAGGCGGAGATCCCTCGGTCCTCACCCTTTGGGAGAAACACTCTTGTCCCCGTCTGGTCCGGCTGGTCTCTCCGTGCCTCTTCTCCAGCAAAGTGGCCAAATTTGAGACGAAGGTCCTGGGGAAGTAGCCACGGAGGATGAGGTTCAGAATAGAAGACCCTATAGAGTGTTGGGGTCAGTGTCCTGGTCACCACTAAGGAGAGGTTCTTGCTGGTGCGTCCCCATTCGTAGATCCCCTGCAAGAACTCGCAGATGTTGCTACCCAGAGAGGAGGTAGCTGGTATGGGCTTTGTGATTCTGAACTCAAGTTAATATCTGCTTACAACATTGCCAAGTTAACCCTCCATCACTGAAAATCACCCCAGTCCATGGACCCCCCACCCCCCGTCTCCCAGCCACACGTGCTTGTGCCTGCAGCCTGTAACTGCCACCCTCTGTCACTGTCTGTGCTGCGACTCCATTCACCCCCTCCTCAGGCACCTGGGATCCTAACTGCTCCCCCACGTCTCACAATACATAAACCCATGTACTCTGGATCCAGTGATGTTGTTTTTTCCCTTTCCGTGGACCACCACAGGTCGTCTTGGGGTCAGGTAGCCCTGAGACAATGAGCTGACATGCCTGTCATGTCACAACACTGGCCTTAGAGATGGCACTTTCACAGGTACTTCTGCCATCACCCCTGTCCTTCTCCACCTGGCTGGGTGCCCAAGGAGGCTATGCCAACAACGAAAAACCAGACGGCACGGCTGGAGTCTGGTGCAGTGTCCTGTGTTCTGTGTCCTGAACTTACTGCTCAGCTTTCCCAGAGCCAGTGAATGGGATTCCGGACTTGTGTTTTCAGGGGGTCCTTGTGTGAGACCAGGAATGTCTGGCCTTTGAAGGCAGGGCTGGCTCATGACCCGCCTATAAAATTTTATGAAAACTTTGTGTATTGTGCCTTTTGGGGGAGGCTTTTATTATCTTTAAAAGGGATCTGTCACCCCCAGAAGACTGAAAACAACTGTTGCTTATTTGGCCAGATGAGCCTGTTCTTCAGGGTTCCAGGCAAGACTTGACCTCTGCGTTTAAAAGAGAAGTGTGTGCGTCATGGAACCCCCACAATGGTGTGTCTAAGTCTGTGACACTGTTTCCAGGCTACTCACCTTGCCAAGTCATTAAGATCCAACCGGCCATCTTTATTTTTGTCAAAGATCTTCATCTGGAATGCAGAAGGGGACATGATTGTAAGAGGTACTTGTAACAGGAATTCACTTTGAAAGTTACTGAAGCACTTTCTGTTTTGCCCTTCTGATTCCACAGTTGGCTAAACTGCCTGAGGCTGTCTCATGTCACAAAGTACTCCCTACAGAGCACAGGAGAAATACCATTTTTCCATCGAAGGCCAAGGTCGTTGACGAGTATGGGATAGAGGAGAAAGCCCACCTTTCTAGGCTACAAGGATTGTAGGAAGGAAGAGAGGGACAGGCAGAGACGGGAGCATCCAGTGGACAGGTGTGTGGCCTCACTCTGCTGGAAGGGAGATTCCAGAAGGAGGAGGGCATTTGCTGAGGAAGGACTTGCTGCGGCTCAGCACCCCCCCACCCCCCCAAGACACTCCGAGCACCCAAGGGTTTGGGTGCTAGGTTCAGAGCCAGTGGACTTTCCATGGGTTTGGCTGTGACAGAATGAGGTGATGCTGGAACAGAAGGCAAGGGTGGACCCCTGAGCCGCAGGCTGGAAAGAGGATGCATCATAGGGAGACACTTAGAATGTCTGACTCCATGTTGCCTCTTTCCCTCCTGCTGTGGCATAGGGCTGACAGACGTCTGTGGAACCCTACATGTAGGTATGTAGGTATGCTACAGCTGAGACTGCAAAAACCCAAAACCCAGTTCACCCAAGGAGAGAAGGAAGTATGTATAGAAAGAACAATGCTATGTTTAAGGTTTACAGGGATGCCAAGACTGGATTCTTGCAAGCGAAGATCAAGTAACCAAGGACAGAAAAGTTTCATAACTTCCCCTGGACCCTGTGAGCTCCTGAACGTCTATAGACATCAGTCACCTCTTGACTCCAGCTTCCTCCTAAAATAAAAGAAGCTCATATTTCATGCTGAGGGGAAAATGCTCTGGGGGACCACAGTCTGCTATCTCCTTGGTTCGCTGGCTTTCTGAATAAAGTTGCTTTCCTTCCCCCAGCATCTTGCCTCCCGATATACTAGTCTGTTGTGTGGGAAGAACATGTGGACTCTGCTAGAGATGTGGCAGAGAATTTGTGGCCTGCATCCAGCAAAAGGTAAAGGATGGCTCCCGGATTAGCCTATATTTCTCAGTGGGCTAGCCAAAGCTAGGAGCATGGGTTATGAGCTCACCAGAGACTTCAGCTGTGAATACCAGCAGAGCAGCCACCAAGTGGCCAAGAGGCACCAGCCTGAAGACCAGAGGAGTCAGACCTTTGTGCATAGGGACCTCAGCTTCCCACCTCCACCATGAAGACCCAAAGCCACTTTTCTCTCCTTGATGCCATTTAAAAAAAAAAAAAAAAAGGATTTTATTTATTTGAGAGAGAGAGTGCACAAGAGGTGGGGTAAGAGGTAGAGGGGCAGAGGGAGAAGAAGAAGCAGACTCCCCATTGAACATGGAGCCTTACTAGGGCTCGATCCCAGGACCCTGAAATCATGACCTGAGCTGAAGGTAGACACTTAAATGACTGAGCCACCCAGGTGCCCCTCCCCGATGCCATTTTTGCAGAAGAGTCTGGGTTGGATGAAAACGACTGAGAAATCTAAGAGGCCAAGCTCCTTCTTTCGTAAAAAGACTTAGCATTATCCAAAGAGACTATTTAAATTATTAGATGAGACAAGGCCTCAAACAAGATAAGATTAAAAGTTAAAATCAGGAAGACCAGATTAATTTAGGTGAGATGAAGGAGAGACATTTCATGGCATATTAACGTCATAGTGTGAGTGAATTTTGTGACTTCACAACATTTCAGTGAATCAGAGTATCTTGAAATATATTTGTAGGAAAAGGTTGTATGGGGAAAAAAGGGAATGAGAAAAATCGAGGTCATATCTAACAGGTTTTTGCATTAAAAAACATATCCATCCATCCTTCCTCACTCCCTAAATTGTTTCTTTTTAATATTTGAAGTGAATTTGAAAGTCCATTCTCCCAAAACTTTAGCATCAAAAATGTGTATTACAGAATCTATTAAAATGCAGGTTATATTTTTATACACTTGGATATATTACACATCCTATCATGCCCCTTAGACATAAATTCTATATCTAGTAAAAATCTAAGAGCCGCATACTTCGCGGAAGACTGAGCCATGAGTTATTTCCCATGACACCATCATTATAAAAGGTTCTATTTTAATAGAGAGCTAGATGATCTTGAGCTTTGAGCAAGTTGTAACTCATCTCGAAAGATGTGGGCCCATCTCCACTGCTGTGCACATTACTCAAAGGGGCAAATGCCCTTTGCTCAAAATTGGCTTGAGGAAGAACTGAGCGCCAATGTGGTAATTCACGTGTCTGTTGGTCAGAAAATGGGCTACACGGTTCACTTAAGAAGTTCAGCAAAGTGGCCTGAGTCAGAGCTGTGAATTGAGGGGCATGACCATTAGCTGGTATTTCAAGTCCTGAGGCCAGTGAGGTCACCAGCACAGGAGGGAAGAGCTCTTGAGACAGAGCCCAAATATTTTTCCCATCAGTCCAGATCAGAGAGTTGAGTGCCTCCATTTATGGAAGGAAGCAGCTCGGAAGCCAGTGACTTCCATCCAGGTCTGAAGGACAAGGGCTGGGGCCAGGGGAGAGGAGCTTAACCTCACGTGTCTCTCTGTCTATCGAGGTCACATTTTAATTTGCACATTTTACAAGAGTTCAAGTTTCATGCTTTAATTAGGTATGTGAACTTAACATCTCCCACATGCATTAACTTGCATTTTTAAAAGTTCAATACTACCTGATAATATTCTATTTGGACAGCTAATCTTCCCCCCACCCCACTCCCAGGTACTGGTAGCACCTCTCGATTAGATGTCATGATTGGATTTTGTTCATAGGCTGTTTCCTTCCTTGTCCAGAACATTAATTAGGAGTTAGGAGAAGGTTAGGTCTGCACACCTGGACTTTCCACTTACAATTGGGTGCTCTGCTGTGACTCATTCATTGTTCACGCTGCAGACAGCTGTCAAATGTGCCAGTCCTTCTCTGGTTCTCTCTGAATTCATTTAGCAGACTATATTTCTTAAATAAAGCATTTGATGCCAAAACTTGGAACCAGATCTGTAATGCAGTGTTGCTCTCACTGTACCCATTGCTCAAAAAAGCCATTAAAGCAGCAGTAAGGTGGTTTCACACTTGGTATATCACTTAGTTAGACTAAGGTTCCAAAATCTCTTTGGAGAATATTGAGTCTCTCAAAGTTCGTTCACCCACAGGTCGCTAGGGAAATGTAAAAAGTCTTAAAAAAAAAAAAAAGGAAAAACCAACAACAACAACAACAAAAACCTTATAATCCAGGTCCCAAAATGTTCTTTGAAAAAGTATATATAAGCCACCTCTGAATTTAAGGAAGTCAACTGAAATAGATTGGCTATAATCTCATTAAAGTCGTCTAGTCTTCTGGTTAGAGCTAGGTCTCAGAGTGGAAACTCCCTTACTGGATTCCTCAACATTTGCCTATCACCTCAAGGCGTAAAGAACCTGTGAGGGGCCACTTGGACTTGATTGATGGCTAGCCTAGCTCCGCAGGACAGTTTGGAACAACATGAGTGCTTACAGGCAGCCACAGAGGCTGAAGAGCCAAGGTTTTGACAACGAAACAGACACAGAATGACAAGACAGTCTTGGTTCATGGATGGTTCTCAAGGCAGATACTGGAAAGTTGGGTGAGACCACTCGGATCCCCCTCAGCTACTTCACAGGATTCTAGGCTTCCAGATCTGAGCTGAGAGCCATCAAAAGTTGCTCGTTGCCAGATCTTCAGCCCGTGGCATCCCCATGGGAGGAGCTGCCAGCCTGGGGTTTTTCAAGATTGAAACCTAAAGGCTGTGAAGAGAAGCGCTCTGGGCAACCAGGGTTGCCAGGCTGATGTGTGATGTGCGCAATCTTTCCTGTTCAGTGTTGACTTTGGGAGCAGCCCGCATGTCTCCTTGACGCCCCTTCCTGCCCCTTATGGTGGGCTGTTTGAATAAGATGCCCCCTGGGGGACTCTCGACAGGCACAGTTATCTTTTCTTCTCGGTCCCTTCTCTTCCCCAGAGCGATTTTGTAGAACCCTTTCTCCTTCCCCGTTGTCCATTCATTTCCTATTTTGTGTTGGATAAGATGGCAGTTCTTAGGATGATTCATGGGGAGAGCAATCCATTTTCCTAGGTAATAAATTCTGGTGTGGCTTGAGAGCTCGAGCTCCGTATTATCTCATCTTGAAAAACGTTAAGAGAATCCTAAATCTCCAACACAGCTTTGTCCTCGCCTGGCTCTTCACTTTCTTCAAAGGATGATCATCTCTTCTTCATCTCTCAACAGAGCTTTACTCTTCCTCTCTTGAAAATTTTCTTTTAAATGACCTAGTATTTCAGCTTTGAGACCTGGGATTGTGGTGGAAAATGCAGGCTTTGGAGATAGATTTGGGTATGCATTTCCACTCCATCCTTACTATATTTGACCCATTAGAGTCTGTAATTCTCAGTTTCTTTTTCATTTATAGAATGAGGGCTAAAAAAAAAGGCTTATTTTTATGAGGTTGTTGAGAGAATCAAATGCAATGTTTGAAAAGTGCTTTGCACAATTATTATAAGTCAAGTACTCAGGCCTGAAATAAAGATTCGTTATGTTGCAGTGAAAACATCACATGTCCTCAGGGGAGAAGGCATCAACTTGAACTCTGTTCCTCTATCTTCCTTCTCTCATCCTGCCTTTGTGGAAGCTCTAGAATTGTGGCTTTCTTACCATCTGCCTGATATTTGAAAAGTCAGGCAAAATGGATCTCAAGATGAGATCGCTGTATTCAGGGACCGAAGGCAAAATTGAACTCAACTTGCTGGTGGATGGTCTACAACAATGACCAGCACAGTGGGGATGAATAGGAGTGACCAGAGAGAATTTTTGCTTTTTCCCTTCTTTACCAAATTGTCCCTAATTAGAAGACTCCATATGGTCAGGGACCATATCGGCCTTGGTAACTTCTCCCTAAATATTTGCTGAATGAATGAACTCACATCTTTGAGTGAACTAGTTTACTAGATCGTATTCGGACTTGGAAGAAAAAAAGCATGAAGGGAGTGAGGGTTTTGGTGCAGGAAGATTTGCTGGGTCACTTTGAGAACCTACTCCTTAGCCCAGAAAACCACGTCTGACTCAACTTCAGGAACACAGTGATGTGCATTCTGAATCCACAGGGATGTGTCATGGGCCTGTCCTGCTGGGAGCATCTCTTCATGTTTGTTCTGTCTCTTCCGCATCCTCTGGCTCTCGCCCCCACTCCTGGTGCCTGGCTTCCTGCCCCTCGTCCCTCTGGTCATCAGCTTGAGGCTCTGGCCACCCTGTCTGGGTCTGCCCTTGGGCTCAGCACAGCTCAGACCCTGTCTGGTGGGGACCCGGTCCGGATGCCTGTCTATAGGATGAAGGACCTCAGTGAGAGCCATAAAGGATCAAGCTCAGTGCTTCCAAGCACTCCTTCTGGCTCTGGCCTGGAGGGTTTGGTTTAAAAAGAGAGGAAAAAAGAATGTCAGAACACTGAGCCCAGCTTGAGGAAGCTTGGACCTACACAATGCATGACCTACGAGGGTGCGAGAGCCATAATGAGGATGGAGGGGCTCAAGGAACACAGGCAAGGGAGGCAGGACGGTCCCAAGAGCAAGTTTTGCTTTGTCATCACGGTTTCTTATTTTAGCTGGTTATTAGATAGCCTGCAAATTTAGTTCTGACAATTGGCATTAAGTAGCCTACTGGGTGCCTAGCCCCACGGAGGGGCAGGGAACGCAGAGATGCGATACTGTCCCTGTGTGGGAAGAGTCACCGGCTGGTAAAGAACGAGGTTCATAGACAAGTAATATCAGCATTGTCCCTGACCCCATCTGACTCATCAGGAATCCTGCTGAACCCTAAGAAGCCTCCAGGGACCGCTCTCTGTTGAGTCTCGCCCATGCTTACTCTGCCTCAGCCCTGCTGCTGTTTTCTTGTCCTTGAAGATCCCAGGCACACTGCTGCCCCAGGGGCTCCGCACCTGCTGTACCCATGTTCCTCCCCAGGCCCTCACCGTCCTCACCCGTCCTCCCCAGGCCCTTACCACCTTGTGGGCGTGGTCAGCCTTCACCCTGTTCTACATTTTCATTTTTTCTGTAATACTCGTTGCCCTCTGTCATGCAATCTAATTTATTATTTATTGGTTTTGGTTATTGTCAGTCTCCCCTTTGTCTGTTTTGCTCACTGCTGGGTCCCCGGCGACCAGAGGGGTGCCTGGGGCATAGCAGATAGTGGGTATTTGTGGGATGGGTTGAATGGATGACCGTGAGGGGTAGTCAGCAATGTGCACAAGGTTGGCTGGGTGCACAGAAGAGAGGCACCAGTGTCCACTACAGGAGAAGGTTCTGGAAGGTTCTCTAGGGCAAGATGATGTCTAACCGAATCTTGAAGGACAGGGAAGAACCAAGAGAAGAAAGAGAGGGAAAAATTAGTTGAACCATGTTAAGAAGTGAGAAAGAGGGGCTCCTGGGTGGTTTAGTCGGTTAAGCGTCTGCCTTCAGCTCGGGTCATGATCCCAGGGTCCTGGGACGGAGTCCCGCATCGGGCTCCCTGCTCAGCGGGAAGTCTGCTTCTCTTTCCCTCTCCCCCTCCTCCTGCTTGTGTTCTTCCCTCTCTCTGTCAAATAAATAAATATATAAATCTTAAAAAAAGAAGTGAGAAAGAGGTGGCATTATACTTGGAGCCCAAGGGAAGCCCCTCAGAATCAGAGGTAACCAAATAAATACGAGAAGCATGCTGGAGATCCTAAGTGAGAGTGTTGCATTGTGTAGTGTATGTTCTTTAAGTGAATAAAATCAAGGTAACAGCAGTCAGTGGAGACGCGGTCTCAACCCAACGCTGGAAAAGTGCTCAGCTGGGAACCTGACCTGCTTGTCTTTCTCTGTCCCGGGCAGTTACAGTGACATCACCCCTTACATAGTCCTTATTCTGCTGGCGGGTTTCACTGGAAGAAGAAACCCAGAGATCTGGAAAACTGGGTTTTCCCGGTTTTGTTTGCTTCCTGCTTCGCAGGGACTTCCCACTTTACCCCTCTGTGCTGAGTACATATTTACTCGGGATCTCAAAGACCGTGCTGCCTGTATTTGAAACAGATGAACAGATCAAGAGGCCA
>CM053608.1:122825110-122840892 GCA_028646535.1 Procyon lotor | reverse complement strand
TAAGCGTCTGCCTTCGGCCCAGGTCATGATCCCAGGGTCCTAGGATCGAGCCCCGCATCAGGCTCCTTGCTCAGCAGGAAGCCTGCTTCTCCCGCTACCATTCCCTCTGCTTGTGTCCCCTCTCTCGCTGTGTTTCCCTCTGTCAAATAAATAAAATCTTAAAAAAAAAAAAAGAACACCTCATACAATAGACATAACGGTCCTACAAGTAATCAAGCCTTCGCCAGCCATCTCCTTGCTTGGTAACTGAGGAACCACCTACAGAGTTCAGTTGGAAAGGAGCACGCGTCTGGGCCGGGAAGGGGCTCGGAGGAGATGGGAGGCAGGGGAGCCCGGCTGTTGATGCATAGCGGGAGAGATGCGCCGTGGAGCAAACTGGAGCAGGAGGGGAGGCTGGTTTGCCGGGAGCAGCGGCTCCCACACCACCGTTTTCCAGGGAGCTTGGTCACCGACCTGGTCTCAGGGTCGTTCAGCACGTGGATGCCGCGAGGGGCAAGCAAAACAACAACAAGGACGTAGCAAACCCGAGAATTGAGAGCTCACACGTCTCATGTCCCAGACACCGGCCCAGTACTTGCTCCGCCCTCACTGTAGCGGGGTCCTATTAAACCCCCATTGTAAGGATGAAGGAAGTAAAATGGAGAGGCTTGACAGCCTCCCGAGGTCCCAACTAAGACGTGGCAGAGCAGGGACATACCTCTCCTGCCCGGCTGACTCTCTGCTCTCTTAAGTCAACACGCTAAATGAATGGAATCGTCCACCGTGGCCAGAAGTGGCTTCGGTGTGTTTGGTCCTGGTTGCCTAGGTTTCTGATGGTCCATGTTTGCCCGTTTCTATGTGACATCCAAGAGGATTGAGCTCATTGGCCCTGTGCCTAGTAACCTGATGTTGACTGGACTTCCCTGGTCGCCCTAAGGACGACTGGACTGCTTTCCGCCTCCAATATACGCAGCCTCAACCTTGGAAAGGGGCTAAAGAGGCTCAGTGTTAGCCCATGTTTTGAGAATGTTTTCTCTTGCGTTTACTTGGTCCTCAGCCGCTCACTGGGCCACTTGCTCTGCGCCTCTGTTTCTGGATCCCGGGGAGGCGGGGGGTGGGGGTAGCCCCCCTTGTGGGGATCCCATCGCTCAGTACTTACCATGGTGCCAGTATATTCTTCTAGCTTAGCCTCAGAAATGGCCTTTTTGTGGTGGAGGAAGAGGTCTCGGAGGAAGTTCTGTGACATGGAGAAGAACCACATCTTATACGGAGAGCAAATAAACCATGAAGATCTCGGGAGGATCCAAATCAAGGATCGTGGTTACTTTCTTTTTTTTTTTTTATGGAGAAAATAAAATGCTTTTAGCAAGCAATAAATCCAGGAATGAGGAGGGCTATCCCTGTTTAAAGGGATCTCCTAGAACCCCGAGAATAGCCCCAGGCATGAAAGAAGTGTCAAAACTCCTCCATGCGGTGTCTTTCCTTAGACAAAGCAATATCACCCGTCGTCCTTTCTAAATCTTTTAAACACAAATTTTTTTTTTTTAAGTCACACATTCAAATCCATGTTTCTTGGGCCTGCAGAAATGAAATTCATGGTCCACATGCACCCGATTCCCAGTGATGAACCAGCCCCCCACCTCCCAGCGAGAGTCCCCGCGACACTTACACACAGCTCAGCCGCTGATATAAACCCACTGCTGTCAGCATCGTATTTGCGCCAAATCTGAAATACATGAAAGCCAGGCATCCGTTATGAACCCAGCGGCCATGTAAACGAGCACACAGCCAGAGAGGTGATGGAGGACTGACGCCGACGTCTGTCCCGGGGCCCCGTGCTGATGCAGAGAACGTCACCTTCCGCTTTATCCGGAAATTGCACACAAGGTGGATGGGAGGCAAAGCCCAGGGCCCACGCAAAGGTGGGGGGCATCAAATGGAGGCACCTGCATCAAACTATAACCCTTAGCGAAAGGGTGAACCCCTTCCAAATAAACTGTGCTGCCCGCAGGCCCTCAGGAATCCTCCTTATGTGGCCTTGGCTCTGGGTAAAGGGAATAAAACATCTCGGGTTATTCCCAGTGACAAGACAAGCCTTTCCTTGGCTTTAGGGTTTAAGGGCCGCCTTCATCTGGCTGAAGATACGATCACAAAACTGGAAGACAGAACAACTCAACACTTCTGCAGAGACACTGGACTGCTTCCTCTCACAGGCAGTGTGATTTGGACCCCCTCGGATAGTTCCATGTATAAGCCTCACGGGTGGGCTAGTTCTCGAGCTCCTATACAGAATCAGAAAGTAGGGGCGTCTGGGTGGCTCAGTCAGTTAAGCATCTGACTCGAGGTCTCAGCTCAGGTCTTGATCTCCAGGTTGTGAGTTCAAGCCCTGCTTGGGGTTCCAGGCTGGGTGTAGAACCTACTTGAAAAGAAAGGAAAGAAAAGGAAAAAGTAGCACTGTTTTTGTTTTTATTTCTAATTAATTAATTAGTTTATTTGACAGAGAGCAAGAGTGGGAGAGAGAGCACAAGCAGGGGGAGTGACAGAGGGAGAGGGAGAAGCAGGCAGGGAGCCTGATGTGGGACTTGATCCTAGGACCCTGAGATCATGACCTGAGCCAAAGGCAGATGCTTAGCTGACTGAGCCTCTCAGGCGCCCCTAAGTTTTTTTTTTTTTTTTAACTGACAGATTTTCTGTAGCTATAGAGTGGGTTAGCTGAGTCACCCACTGCAGAGACCTTAATTCTAGACCCCATTCAGCCTGAGTACCCTGCGGGGATCGTGGTGGTACTGATGGGCCATGAGAAGACCGAGAAACTTCATGCTTGTAGTTCCTGAATTCAGCCAGACTCACAAAGCCAACTACTTAAATATAAATTACATTCGGACCTTTATGGTGTGAATGTACCAAATTAAGAATGAGAATTTTAAATAATAAATAAAACCATTTTCCGTGCTTTTTTTTTTCTCATGCTACTCTCCAAAAATTTTCCATCTACATTATCTTACAATTTTACTACAACTGAGCCAGCCATTGAAGACCCAAAGGTTTCTGTGTGAATAATGTGCTCGCCTATTTTTAAAGAATGAAAGCAAAATAAGAATTTCCAGGCAAACAAAGTTTTTACCAACAGAATTCAGTAAAGGATATCCTCGAGGAAGGAGGAATATGAAGAAGGAGAATCTAAGTCATAAAAAGCAATAGTTCACAAAGATAATGGAAAACAAATCTCGGCTGCATAAAACTTGTGGGGTTATAGAAAACAAGATAGAACTCATATCCTGGGCAGTCATGGCACGTGAGCTGGGCACCATATCTCAGGATTCAAGTGTTTTAAGGTCCTGTGGCCTGGGGGAACGTAAAGGCATTAACTTAGAATTTTTAGAAATATATCGGATAATAATAGTCTGGGACCGATGAAGTAAGAATCTGAAGTGATAAATATATTCTTTTAATTGGGCGGAGAAAGGGAAAGCTCTTTGTTACAGAAGCAGTTGACCAACTCGAAGGGAGGGGGTAAATGGAATAAGTTAAAAGAAAAGCAAAAAGGGAGGAAAGCTCCATAGTGCTGTTTACTTTTTCCCATTCCTTAGGATTATTCAGTACCGGGCAAGGCCTAATATTTTAAAACTATGTTTCTGATTGTAAGAGTAAATCATATTCTCTGTACAAAATTAATGACCTACAAAAAGGAGAAAACTACACTCTGCAGATATACCCCGGGTATGTCTTTGTTTCCTTTCCTTGTATTTCTATTACACACATGACAAGACTAACTTGGAGGTCATATTGTCTGTGCACTTGGGCAATCTGTCTATTATATTCATTTAAAATTTTCTGAGAGTCTTTTTGAACGCCCGTAAAATCATTTTGAAAATGTCACTTAAAGTAATTTGTAAATAATTATGATTCTGTGAACAATTGGAAAATATAAAAGTACAAAGACTATGAAAATCATCTGAAATCTCAAAAGCAATCAACGTTTATCTTACATGTATTTACCTATGGTCTAATTTATGTAGGTGTTAGGATGAACAATTTTTTTAAATAATGTCAAGATCATAACGTACGCACAGTTTTTGCCTCTTAATAATATAACTCATTTCCTCCAAATATAAGCATTTCTGATTATAACGTTAAGATAGATGCCTGGAGCAGTAGACTTATTAAGTTGGAGGGTAAAGATATTTTTCACTTTGGATAATGACATTTTAAAGGATCCTGGTTACATTTTTGCAAAATCGTACTCCATAAAATTGTTGCGGTGTGCGTGCCTACCAACAGATCATGAGCATCAATCTCAGGGCTTCCTTGCTGGCACCACGTATTTTGTTGATCCTCTTAAAATCTTTACCACTTTGGCAAAAATTAGTTGTTTTAAATTTCCATTTCTTGGCTACCAGCATACTTTTATTGTCCATTCAGATCTTTCCCCTGAGTAGTCTATGCGTGTGCTTGCTGAATTTTATGACTTCCACTTGGCTAGAAGTAACTACAGTCGTGCAAAAGAGTACTAAGCTATCATGTCCTAAATGGGGACCTGGTAACTGTTTCAACATCGGCCCCAGAAGCAGTAGCTGTCTTGAGTCTGCTGTGAATTTCCTGGTCTTTGTCCAAAGGACAATAACACCAGAGGCTGAAAGAGGACCTAAATGGAGGCACTGACAACTGACTGCCTTCGGCTTTCTCTCAAGCACAGCGATTGCAAACAGAAGGTCTGCTGGCTGGATGGCACACTACTGAGTTACGTTTTTATGGTATTATACCTTCGAAACTAGAATTAGTGGCCAACATATAAAAACAAGTAGTTTCACATAGAGTCTAGATGTCCAGACAGCATGCTTAGAAGTCAGCAATTCACTGGAGCTCCCCGGGGTTCTCTGCTTTGAATGGGGCACCTGCTCCCTGGGCTCCAGAGTCCCCAGCTGACCCAGTCATATTTCTCCATGTTGGCCTGCCTGCCTATTGTCTGGGACTCCTCTAGCTCGGGCTGAAGGACTCTGTTGGCTTGGGAGCAGCAAGGGCAGCACACGGAGTGCACGGCGGCTTGGGACCCGAGTTCCGGCTCATCACCAAGGACTTCTTTGCTTGGTCTTATCCTCTGAGAGCTTGGGGACTGGACAGGAGTGGTGGCCTCCATGGTCGGTGGCTGAGATCCTGACCTTTTCTCAGTCCTCATCCTCCATAGAGACACAACCAAACACTTACCTGCATAAACTCCACGCTGCTGTCCAAGGGGTTTTCCTGACGAAAGAGCAGAAGGAAGTTTTCATCCTCAGACAAGAACATGCTGGCAAGCTGAAGAAACAGAGGGAAATAGCCATGAGCCACACTGGCCAGTGCTCCCTGGGTAAAAGGCATGGTGGGGACATACTATAGGGCAGGAGGGCTTGGATTCTCAGACAGGGACCTCTGATGACAGATTCATTGATGCTTTCAAACTTAGGTGGCAAGTGGTGGCACGCAGACTAGGGCCATCCTTTCCAGCTTCATACCGGGGAGATGCCGTACGCGTGGTCCCTTCACGCCACGGGCACAGACAGTCGGTGTCCTGAGCGTCGGCTGTTTTTCTTCTTCTACATCATCAGTGTCTCTGTGATGCTCCCAGAGTTGGTCCAGGCATGAGCCATTCTGTCGTCCCTCCTCCCTGAGCACCAATTCCACTGATTTAGGTCACTTCTCCCACAAGTAACGGTGACATTTGCTTCCCCTGCGTGACTGTAACTCTCACTTCAGCACAAGGGTGTGTTTGGCGGGGCTCATGCCACCCTACGGTACGGTTCCTGCTTAGGGTGTTCCCCGTACCCAGCGGGCACTCCTGTCTCCGCGCTCACCACCACAGTGAGTCCAGAGGCTGTTGGTGGCGGGGAGGCGTGTCGAGCCACATACCTATTCACTTCTCTAGCTGGATGTGGGTCTGCTCACGGGCCTACCGTGTGAACGACAGCAGTCATATTTTGAATATCATATATCGAGTAGCTACGACATCTCAGGCACTGGCGATGTACTTTTCATTTATGATCCCATTAATGTCTCATGCCAGTCCTACCGGTAAATATAAATACCCCCTTTTACTCCTGGGAGCAGGACAGTGCAGTGTGTGTCTGTGACAGGCTTTAGAGTGGATCCCAATTCCTTCTCCGTTGCTCGCCTGTTATTTGATCGGGCACAATTTAATTGATCCCTCTGTGCCTCGATTTCCTCACTTATAGAATGGGGATAATAATATTTATATCCTGGTGCTTATGTGAAGGCTAAAAGTAAAACGAGGCACTACTTATAAGCAAAATTGAGCAAAATTCCTGGTACAAATTAAACCGTCAACAAAGACCATGGACCAGAGAGAGGCTCAGGGAGAAGTAGCTTGGCCTGCACGGACTCCGCACTGCCCCAACCCCTTCCCCCAATTCCCGCCTCACTCCTGTCCCACCCGTCTGGGCTCCAAGATCAACTGCAATCAGCATCTGCTCTTCAGAATTATGTTCTTTTTCACATGGTTTAGGACAAGCCAGGAAACCAAATGAAAACATGATTCGGTGGTCCTCAGCCTTTAGAACCCAGCTTTGACTGGAGGGGCACAGAGGAGCCCAGGGCAAATCAGATGCACAGATAACCCCCCAGCCTGGCTTGGGCTCTCCTTTGTGACATCTGCCCCATCTCAGTTGTGCTAGAATATCTAAAATGTGTCCGGTGTGCTGATTTTTAGGTCTCAATGACCTGCGATTGGAGTGATATAGTCCAGTGGTACAGCAGGAGAAAGTGGGGGAGACCCGCTACTCCTTAAGCTCACAGACTCCAGAGGTTTTAAGGTTTCCTGGGACTGATGGAACTGGGTCCCATTGGCTTGTCTACAAACACCTCCGCTGTGTGCATCTGCGGGACGTCGTGGCCAGGTGGTTGGCATGGGTGTCCAAGTACTTCATGAAGCTCTGTCTGTTGTTAGTGAGATGACACCATCGTTTGTAGCCATTTCCCGTGTTTCCTTCATTCTCTCTTAAGCCCACACATACCTACGGGGCACCGCTAATGTTCCGCTCTGTTCTGCGGGATGGAGAATGCAGCAGTGAACACGTGGTCATGCGTCCTTCGGTGTTTCTAGCTTGAGGCTCGCATTTCCTTGCTTTACATCAGTTGTCTAGCATTGCTGGTGACATATATAATTTTTGCCTTGGAGTGAAAATTTTGGAAATGCTCATACATCTAGAGTTCTGAGAAGGCTGCTGCTTTCCTGGTGAACACGTCTACTTTTTATAAGGAGACATTATCTTGCCCTAGTAGCATAATTTTCTGAAAAGAAAGGTCGTATGTGGGCTGAGCTGCTGTCTGTCTTGTTCCGAATGATCTCTGGGGTTAGATCTCCCCAACCTCTGCTGGGAGCTGATGTGGGAGTTTCAACCCATTTCTTGTCAGTCATTTTCCTTATACTCAGGTTGGATTTGAACAGCACACAGCAAAGAGACCCATTGGATCGAGTAACCGCAAGACCTCCAGCATATCAACTCCCCAGTTATATTCATTATTATGAATTATAAAAAATTATTAAATTAAAATTAATGAATTAAAATTCATTAATTTTAATTTAATAATTTATTAATTTTAATTGATTAAATAATTAAATAATTTAAAAATTATTAAAATAACTACAAATATTGCTTGACCTAAAGAAAATGATATGGGTTGCTAAGCAGAGGGAAAAGGAGAAGTGATTACTTCAAAATGCTGGGTAGGCCCACGGTCTGGCAAAGAGTTCTAGCTTCCCAATAAGATGTAAGGTTTGCATTATCTTTCAGGGGCAAATGGCCACCCAAAAAGGCTCAGTGGAGTAAGGGACAGTGGGGAAAAAGTACCTCTTTCATCGGCACACGCCCATCTCTAGAGACATCCTGGGGAGCCTTGAATTGCTGTTTCATTCTCTGCACATTTTCGTCCACATCTGCCTCCTAAAATAGGCCAGACAGAGCCACATTAAAGCTACCGGGATTCCAAAAATGTAGTTGGGATATCAAATATTCAGAGCGTAGAGCCTGGTTGTTACGTTGTTAGTCTAACCTGGAAAGCCAGTTACTTAGCCATTTAAAACGAGCCTATCTGTCGAACAAGGGAAAATAGTGGTGGAGAGTTCTTGAGTGAAGCACCACTGATCAGAATCCCGAGCAGGTGAGACCCACCGGCTAGTGAGCTCCTGAAACATGAACGAAGGAAGAGAAGCTGAGAGACTAGGTTTTAAGGGGCTTCGGACATAACTGATCCCATCAGCCTGTCGACAGACAGCACCTCCATTAAGCTCATGTGCAGGACTCCCAAGTGATCAGAGACTTTGTTCTGTTTCTAAGGGAAAAGCCCAGCTCTTTTAGACTGCCTGTTTGCCATCGCTCATCCCTTCATCTTCTTGAGCCCGCGGAGGAAAAAAATAATTAGAAGGGGGAAAAAGTAATGAAGTAGTTATTGAATTACCAAGGACTAGGGAGAATGGAGAATGAATTCTGGTGACGGAGCTGAGAGGCAGAAATACTCCCCCACAGTGCCCGATCCCAGGACTCCAGACCCCAGCAGCCATGCTAACTGCAGTCTCCCTAATCCTATACCTAATCCGATCCCCCACTATCCCTGCCAACCAACCAGGCTTCCTCCGGAGATACCCCACTACATATAGAGGGATCGGCGTCTTCAGTCTTGGCTCCTTGGATCATGTGTGTTTGGGTTTGGGTGGATGGGTTGCGTACGTGCACCATACAGAAGAAAAATGTGATGATCCCTCCACAAGGTGGGTCTTCACCTTGCATTTCAGGTTGGCTTTCTAGATCAGGAGATCTGCAGGACAGCTGTCATTTCTGTCTCTCTGAGATAGAGCATCTGTGCAATGAATACATGGTTCTTTATGGCGGGCTGGGCCTTCCCAAAGGACCTTAGTGGACACAGGCCACGTGGGTGGAAAATTAAGTTTCACAATAAATAAATGTAAAGCCAAAGAAGCTGAGGCCAGCGTCTAGTGCTGCCTTTAGCTTGAAGCCCCAGAACCTTGACTTTTGTCCTCTAACCCCAAAGCCCATGACCATCGCTTGGACCTAAACAACAGAGCCGAGAAGCTGCCTCTGTCATATTTCCCACCCATGCCACCCTGCCCCCCTTCTGTGAGACTCCGGTCCCCACTGTTGCTGATGCATGGAAGGAGGCCCGGGCTGCGCTAGACTCTGACAGGAAGGATGTGGGCACAGCCCCCTGAAGTGAGGCTTTGCTCTACACTCGCTCTCTCCAGTCCTAGTTCAGAGGCCAGTTCTGAGCATTTACAAAGAAAAGGCGGGAGGTGAGGGGGGTGATGAGGAACAGGAGCAGCGGCAAAAATAGCTGGTGGTTCCTTTACGTCTGTCCCCGCAGAGGCCCCGAGAAGCAGGGAGTCACACACAAGTTGGTTGCTCTCCACGGCTGACCGGGAAGCACCTCGCTGTTGGTGACCTTAAAATTCCTTCCTCTGAGGCCTCTGTGACCTGCTAATCAGGGAGGAAAGGAAGTTGCTTCTCAGCCTTTTGGCTTAGATCAAGTGCAGGGAGGAAAGGAGAGCCCTGCAGGGAGGAAAGGAGAGCTCTTCGGGCCTCTGAAGAACCGCTCGCCACTCCCAAACCCCAGGCCCAGTCCTGGAGGCCTTTCTGCGGCTGCTTCTCTGCTCGCTGGGGCATCCCTGGGTAGAAGCAGGTGTCACAAACGGGGACTGTCACCCAGCTTGATGGGTGTCCACTTGGGAAGCCCCACCCTCTGGTTAAGGACATGCTTAGAGCTGACTCCTTTCTCAGCAGGGAGAGAGCCCAGAATCAGGAATCAGGAATAGTTTCCTTAATCATGGTTGTCCAGGGAGCAGGGAGGGCCCGGCACAGGCTCCTAGAACCCCAGGGTCATCAGCATTTTGAAACAGAATAATGGCAGGTGGTGATATTTTCGGACAATGGCTTATACAAGTGATCTGGCTTTGAAAGCTCTCTGCCCAGCCACATGCTGAGAAGGGGTGCATGGGCCTGCTGCCCGAGCCCAGCAAGACCGGCCTGATTCTATTAGACCGTCCCCTCACCCACCATGACAGGCAGTCACTGTTCCTGGAGGGACAGAGGGTGAGAGAGATACCAACTGACATATGGTGATTTAAAAATGCAAGATCCTAGGCAAACCCCAAAGGTACTGAAATTCCTCAGGGATGGGACACACAGGGGCCCAGGACACTGGTGAGCCACTTGTTGTCTCCTCTCCTGCAAGGACCACGCCCGCCCCTGTGTGAGAAGGCAAGTCCCCAGGCTGGCCCTGAGAGAGGGAAGAGGTGGTCTGCCCAGCAGCAAGAGAGGCACCTCTCTGCTCTATCACTAATGGCAACAATGCCGTTAACGTTAGCCAAAGCCCCATAAGAAGATGGTCCTGGTGTCCTTGGCTCAAGAGCAGACCCTTGGGTCTTAGTAGCCGCACCCCCACCTCACGACTAAAGATAAGATACTCCCAGCTTCAACACTGACATCAACTTTTGTCCTCCTGTCCTACAGATCACTAAGGCGAGGAACTTCTGGAAAGGTGTGAAGTTCTAAGTCTCTGGGAGTTTGGGTTTTGGATCATCCAGTTGATTCCAAGACTTTGAATGGTTCTGCCTTCATCTCTCTGTTTTTCTCAAATACTTCTGTCATGCTTGACAAAACGGCATCTGACTCATGGGTTCTGGAATGCTGTGAGCCCTAGCATTTACAGCAGAAAGGAGGAGAGACAGGGAGAGACTGGGAGATGGAGACAGAGAGTGTTAAGGGAAAGAAGGAGAAGAGAAAAGGAACTGATAAAAGACAAGAAATGAGGGGCAAAAAGAGATGAGGCAGGTAAAAAAGAAAAGGAAAAGAAAAGACAGGGAAAGGAGGGACAAGAGAGCTTTGAGAGATGCACTGCAGATAGAAGGAGAAACAAGGAAATGAGAGAGACAGTGAGACTTGGAGAGACCCATAGAAAGGTCAGAGGAAGTCAGGAGATGATGGAAGATAGGGGCCAGGAATCAGAATGAGAAATAGAAATGGGCAGAGAAATGAGACAGACATCAAAAGATCAGTTGAGGCAGAGAGAGAGAGAGAGATCTCAAATCTCAAGGCCAGATTTACCATCAGGGAGGGATCTGGACACAATAGATGGGTTTACATTTATTATAATATACCTGGGCTCTCTGGGTATATTGATTATTTTCTGGTTTGTTATTTCCTTTTTTTTTTTTTTTTAAGATTTAATTAATTAATTTATTTGAGAAAGAGAGAGGATGAGAGGGGGAAGGTCAGAGGGAGAAGCAGACTCCTGTCTGAGCAGGGAGCCCGATGCGGGACTCGATCCTGGGACCCTGGGATCATGACCTGAGCCGAAGGCAGTCGTTTAACCAACTGAGCCACTGAGTCATCCTGGTTTGTTATTTCCAAAGAAATAACCTCTTCTAATAAAATGAATAATGGAAAATGATTTTAAATGATCTGTTTGTGGTCTGCTATCAAAGGAGTATCAAATGCACTAAACACTCAGAACCTCAGAGCTCCTAACATCTCTTCCACCTCTTTGAACAAAGTGAGCTGCCTTATCTCCATGTCTAAACCCATTAGCAGAAACATAACCAAGGAGACGTTCAAAACAGAGTTGTCAGAACATGTAGTTAAGGTCTCTCGAGGGGATGACAGATGTTACACTGAAAGTCAGTGGCCAGCACATCTAATGCTATAGTCATACCTTTTATAAAACCTGCCTCAATTCCTCCCTGTTACTAGGAGATGGAGAAAAATTACACACAAACGAGGAAGAAAAGAGGTCAGATGGGATTAATAGGTGCAAATCAACACGAGACTTGGATGCTTCTCCTATTTTGCTAAAGGCACATAAATTAATGCTCCGTGGCACAAGTACTTACCTCACTACCGAGCGTCGTCAACACGTGACGAAAGAAAGCATCGAGCTCCTTCTCTTCTATGTAACCTTTTTCTGAATGCAACAAGAGATGCATAAGTGATCGTCACTTACATAGAGTGACATGTGACATTTACTGTTTATCTAAATTGTTTTGAATCTCACAGTCTGTAAAATCCCCATGGATACTGTTCCTTACTATTCTAATAACTAAGTGCTAGCGTCTAAGCTCTCTGAGACATGGATTTGAATAGTAAACACACATTCAAGAGTAAATGCTCCGTGCTCAGTTTAAATGAATATTTGGAAAAGGAAAGCAATTTAATACATACATTTTAATTCACAGGCAAACATGAGTTTTAGAAGAAAGTCCAACCCAAGGATTTGGAAGCTTGGAAAAATTTAGGAGGTGTAATTCTTAAATCTTACTTTGCAGAGTCAAAGCACAGTTTAACTATTTTCTTTATGGTTGTTGAATTATTACTAAAGGTACAGCACATGTTAAGTGGTTCCATTTTCTTTTCAAGTGGTTCTTTTCTTGAGGAGGGGAGTAGCGTCCTTTTGAAAGCTGGTAAAATTTATCCTCCCTTTAAAGAGCACTCAGCTGCCTGCCAGCCACAAGCCTCAAATATATGTAGTGATCTGCATCATATATGGTATATCAGACACGCACACACAGAGATTGGGAGGGAGAACAGGTCCCTCTCCCGACCCTGGACTTACACAGACCTCTAGCTCTGTAGCTCCAGAATACTTAACATCTCTTTGGTTTGGTATAAGCATAACAATGGGGGAGGACAACTTTCCCTGCGAGGAAAGACGGGAAGGGGAAACTCTAAGTCCTTTTGGAGGGGCCGGGATGTGCCGGTGGCCTGTTCACTTACCATCCGCGTCAAAGCGCTGCCAGACCAGCCAGAAGCCCGCGGCGTCCAAGGGCCCCTGGGTCGCGTCGCGGGCGCTGTCCATGGTGTTGAGCGCGAAGCTTAGGCACCTGCAGGGAAGGAACACCTGGGAACTTTGCTAGCAGCTCCTGCCTGACTCCCTCGCCTGCTTCTTTGCTCTCTGGTTTGCTTTGAGCACCTGTCTGCGGGGACAGAGGCGAGGCGGCGGGTGGCAGAGCCCTGGCGTCGCTACAGTCCCTAAGCCGCGACCTCGGATCCCGCCCTCCTGCAGACTGGCGAGTCCCCGCCCCGCCCCCACGCAGTCCACAGGGGCGGGGGCCTCCTCTGCCTCTGCGCTGCGGGAGAGTGGGAACAAAGGCGCTGTCCTGGTGCCTCCACGGCGAACTGCATTTGCCCTTTAATTTGTTTGCCAAACTCAGAGAAAATAATCTCCCTTGCCTTTGACCGGGCACCCAAACTTGTGCCCCGCTGGAGAGAGCTCCCGCAATCAAAATGTTGGAAGAGGAGTCCGTGTTAGGGCCCTTTGGACCTGATGACTTAGAAATAGTGTGTGCGGAGGGTGGGGGTGGGGTGGAGAGGGGTGATACTGGTAGTGGTAGGAGATCACCAGTAAGAAAGGAGACTGTCAACAGCGGTATCTATCCCTGAGTATTAGAGCATGCTTATTGTTATGCTATAATGCACCATAAGGACTTGAAACTAAATAGGGATTTTGCAAGGAACTATGGTATAACACAGGGTACCAGAATGTTGAGGGAAGTCCACACGGTGCCATGCTCTGCCTGGAGAAGAGGGTTGGGGGGAGACAGGGTGGCCAACTGCAGAGTCCTTGGGTAGAAGATGGAAATGATTGTGTTTGGCTGGTAAGAGCCTCACCAAGACCAAAGGACAAAAATCATTGGGAGGAACAAAGAACTCTGTCTAATGATCAGAACTGTCCCAAACTTGACTGGTTGCTTTGTGAAATAGGGAACTGATGAGCACTGATGGCGTCTGACCGTGGGCTTAGAACCTTTTGTTGAGGAATCTATGGAAGGAGCTTGGATAGTAAAAGAATTGGACAAGATACAGATTTTCTTTATGACACTGACTCTGATGTTAGCATTCAAATTTATTTTTAAAAAGCACATATGGGGCGCCTGGGTAGTTCAGTTGGTTAAGGGTCTGACTTTTGATTTTGGCTCAGGTCATGATCTCAGGGTCATGAGATCTAGCCCCACTTCTGGAACCATGCTGGGTGGAGCCAGCTTGGGGATTCCTGTGACCCCCTCCCCCAACTCTCTCTTTCTTTAAAAAAAAAAAAAAGCACATATACTAAACTACAGTAGTGAAAAGAACATGCCACTACTGGTCAGACTGTCCTAAGTTGGGATCCCAGCTCCATCACTTGCTAGCTTTGTGACTTGGGCCTTTAGTTTTCATCTGTCTGAGACTGTTTTCTCATCTATAAAATGTGGACTATAATATCTGCTTTGGAGGGTTGGTGTGAGGATAAGAGTCCCTTATAGGAGTGCACAAAATATTATAAATGTCGTGGACTTATAGAGGATAAGAGGTGACTGTATCATTTTTTTAAATGGTGTGGAGAAAAAAGGAGAGTGTGGAACTGTCACAGCTAAGAGGAGTCTAAGAAGACATCATAATTAATGCAATAGTGTACCTAGGTTAGGATCCTGGAACAGTAGGCAAAAACTAAGAAAATATGAAAAATATAAACTTTGGTTAATAATAAAAAATGGTTTAGAAGCAAATAGCTCTGGGTTTTGGGTCCAGTTTTGCCTCTTACCAGCCGTGATATTGGGCAAATTAGTCAGAGGAAACCTCATTTTCTTCACCATAAAAATGGGGATAGTTTTAAGTATTTGCTCCTACATTGTTGTCATAAAGGTAAAATGAAAAACTAGATAGAAACTTAGCGCAGTAAACACTCAATGTAGGTTAGCTACTAAAACGGTAAATCTCCATACATAGACATTTAGGCAATGTTTGTGAAATAAGCTTCAGGATTTTTGAGTAATCATCACTTCTGGGGAAGGTGTTGGGTATAAATATTGAAGAACATAGCAGAATGAGAGGGTGAGGGGCTCAGTATCCACAGTTGTATGTGGCCCTGGGTGATTATGGATACAATGTCAAACATCGGTCATTAAGAGTAATCTGCACAAACTCACCATGTGGTGACTGATTTTGCTTTCTGATAAAATGGAAAAAGGAAAACTAAGGCCAATGTCAGAAGTAGTAATCAAGGTTTAATGTGGGGGGTGGTTAAATAATTGACAGTAAGTCTCTATGATGAGCTTTGTTGCATACACAGAAATCTTGATTTTGAAGACTGATCTCACATGCACACACACATACACACACACACACTGCTTAGAATATAAGAGCAAGCTACAAAAAAAGCAAGTTACAAAAGTGTGCATATAGAATGATCCAATTTTGTAAAATAAAACACATGTTTCTATACATAGAAAAAAATGGAAGGATATATACTAATGATATAAATGATGTTTATCTCTGGAATGGAGAAGAGGGAGACTCATGGATGGTTTTAATTTTGCTGTTTGTAATTCTGTTTTAGAAGTTTCTACAGTAAGCATATTATGCAGACTGTTAATATTTTTTTTGGTCTGTTTGTTTGTTTATTAACATATAATGTATTATTTGCCCCAGGGTACATGTCTGTGAATCATCAGGCTTACACATTTTACAGCACTTACCATAGCACATACCCTGCCCAATGTCCATAACCCAGACACCCTATACCTACCCCCCTACCCCCCAGCCACCCTCAGTTTGTTTCATAAGGTTAGGAGTCTCTTATGGTTTGTCTCCTTCCTGATCCCATCTTGTTTCATTTCCCTCCCCCATCCCCATGACCCCCCGCCCTGCCTCTCAAACTCTTCATATCAGAGAGATCATATGGTAATTGTCTTCCTCTGACTGACTTATTTCGCTTAGCATAATACCCTCCAGTTCCATCCATGTCATTGCAAATAGCAAGATTTC
>CM053608.1:122774483-122824610 GCA_028646535.1 Procyon lotor | reverse complement strand
GATTATTCATTCTTTGGGTGTTGAGTTTGATAAGTTCTTTATAGATTTTGGATACTAGCCCTTTATCTGTTATGTCATTCGTGAATATCTTCTCTCATTCTGTTGGTTGTCTTTTGGTTTGTTCACTGTTTCCTTTGCTGTGCAAAGGTTTTTATCTTGATGAAGTCCCAATAGTTCATTTTTGCCCTTGCTTCCCTTGCCTTTGGTGATGTTTCTAGGAAGAAGTTGCTGCAGCTGAGGTCAAAGAGGTTGCTGCCTGTGTTCTCCTCAAGGATCTTGATGGAGTCCTGTCTCACATTAAGGACTTTCATCCATTTTGAGTCTATTTTTGTGTGTAGTGTAAGGAAATGGTCCAGTTTCATTCTTCTGCATGTGGCTGTCCAGTTTTCCCAACACCATTTGTTGAAGAGACTGTCTTTTTTCCATTGAATATTCTTTCCTGCTTTGTTGAAGATTAGTTGACCATAGAGTTGGGGGTCACAAACTGTTAACACTTTTTAAGGATTTTTTAAAAAATCTTTAAAGACTTTTTTTAAATCTAAGGGAAGGAGGAAAGAAGCACAGCCTAAAGACTGCTGTTCTTCTTGGTATTGGGGAACACATGGAATTCACTGGAAACAATTTCCAGGAGCCTGGTACATGGAGCTCAGTGGGGAATTGCAATTTCTAGGTGATATGTTTTCATTTTCTTCTATCATGCTGCTAGATAGATAATGTTAAGGCACCTCTCATTCTCTCAAATAGAGATTTCCTTGGGGGACAACCATCCCAACCCTTGACAAAGAAGAGACCAGTTGAGAAACTATTTTAAAATACTAGATCAGCAAGACTCACTTAGAAGACTGTCTCACTGCCTAGGTTCTCCTACCTATAAGTGGAGTGAGGGGAGCGGAGGTGGTAGAACCAGAGGTGATTTACCTAAGACCCTCACTGTCCAACCAGAAAACTCAGAGGAAAGCAAAGAATCAACCTGAAATAAATTATGCAATTGATGGATTAATGTAGCCCCTTCCATAGAGATTTTAATTTAAATTATTTGGAACGAAGACTCTGCACTGATATATTTTTAAAGCTGCCCTAGGAGTTATCTTAGAACCACTGACTAGCCCTTTGTCTATTGTATATTTTGGTTATTTTGTGATTTGGACATAACTTCTCTAAAGGACACTATGGAAAAGGAAAAAACTTCTTCAAATTTATATTTGTAAATCACTCTGGTAAATTTTGACTGGTGGCTGTGACTGGGTCTGCAATGCATTGTTTTTCTTTTTTATCCCTGCTGATTTCATTGTTTCCTGCAGTCATTTCCTGCTTTTCTCATTAGCATAGCTAATTGACGGTTAGTTGTACAAGAAACATCAGCGGTCTATAATTTGAAGCATTGCTAATTACCCCGATGCACGCATTCAACTCTTGAGTTAGAATATCTGCGTCTTTTTACGAACTCAGAATGAAATTTCTAGCTGGAAATAATATAAACAGTGCTATCGTTGGCATTGTCTCCCCGTATTTATTGAACATGCAAATCCGGTGGACCCCTCATAGACTATATATTAGACCTGAGAATTTAGAGAGATTATTTTGGCTTAATGTTGCACCATCTCCAAAGGACAAAGGAAATAAACAGCCATGAGGATAATTTTGCAGGATACAAGTGTTACAACTGCAGAAGTTCAGTAAATGTCACTGAACTATACACTCAAGGAAGGTGAATATTATGTTACGTGAATGATATGTCAGTACAGCTCTTTAAAAGTTGACAAAGTTAAAAAAAATAATAAAATTGGCAGGGGGGAGACAGAGCAAGATGGCAGAGCAGTAGTGACTTAAATATCATCAGGTCCCAGGAATTCAGCTAGATAGTTGTCAAGCCATTCTGAACAGCTACAAGCTCAACAGGAGATCAAAGAGAAGAAGACCACCAATTCTAGGAACAGAAAAGTGACCACTTTCTGGAAGGTAGGACATGTAGAGAAGTGAATCTGAGGCAACATTCAGGAAGATAGACCACAGGGGGAGGAACCGGATCCCAGGAAGTGATAGAGCAGTGGAGCAAAAAATTGGAACTTGTAGAAGTCTGCTCCATGGACTGACTGTTGCTCCAGAGGGTAAGTGAGGGCTGGAGCCCTCATGGGGACAGTGTGGTCTCAGGACCCATGGGGTCACAGAAAGACCAGGGGTGTCTGAGTGTGGCAGAGCCCCCAGGTATCAGAGCAGGAAAGCCAGCCGCAGAGATGGAGCCAAGCAGTGGGTCTTAGCTCGGATTTACCTTAAACTGTAATCTAAGGCACAGTTGGGCCACTGCTCTTCGGGCAGGGACCCCACAAGCAGCAGATCTGGAGAGACACCCTCCTTCCTTCTTTGGGAGGAGCAGTGTGGGAGCGTGCTGCAAGAATCTGCTGGGTTTGGTGACTCAAAAAGGGGCCGTGCGCCAGAGATAGAAAGGCTTGGTCACATGCCGGGTGAGCTCAGAGTGCGGCCGGAGACCAGGGAGATGGGAGGGATTGACTGCTTTTCTCTGAAGGCACACTGAGGAGTGGGGCCCTGAGTTCTCAGCTCCTACAGGCCAGAGACTGGGAGGCTGCCATCTTCCTTCTCGTCCTCCAAAGCTATACGGAAAGCATTCAGGGAACAAAAGTGAGTGTGAACCTGAGCAAATGACTTAGCCCGGCTGGTGGTAAGGGCAGTGCAATCTCGCCTCCAGCAAAGACATTTGAGAATCACTACAATGGGCCCCTCCCCCAGAAGATCAGCAGGAACATCCAGCCAAGACCAAGGTCACAGATCAATGAGAACTACGGAAGTCCAGAGCTACAGGAATATAGCACATAGAATTCATGGCTTTTTTCCTCATGATCCTTTAGTCTTTCAAAGTTAAATTTTTCAAATTTTATTTTTCTCTTATTCTATTTTTAAAATTTTTCCTCTTTTCTATTTTAACATTTTGTTACTATTTCTCACTACCTTTTTAAAAATCTTTTTTAATTTTCATTGTTGTAGTCCTATTCTATCCCTTCATCGTATTTAACCTTATTTTTTGTATACATATAGGTTTTTCTTTCTTTAAAAATTTGGGATACAGTTTCTTCTAATAGATAAAAATATACCCTAAATCTACTGCATGGCCTTGTTCTAGTCTCCAGCCTGATCACACTCTTTCATTTTTTTTTTTCTTTTTTCAGCCAGCTTCTTATCTTATCAATTCCTTTTTTAGAATCTTTCTTCATTTTCATATTTACGGTCATTTTCCATCCCTTCATCGTGTTTACCCTTATTTTTTTAATATGTATAAGATTTTCTTCCTTTAAAATTTTGGGAGGCAGTTTCTTCTAACAGACCAAAATAGAAGACCAAAATAATTAGACTGGTGAATATATATATATTAAAAAAATTTTCCCCTCCTTTCTTCTCCCCCCCTGGGTTTGGGTTTCTTCTGATTTGGTTCATGTATATTTTTCTGGGATCATTGCTACCCATTTAGTATTTTTTTCTCTCATTCATCTATTCTTTTTTTTCTTTTAAGATTTTGTTTATTTGAGAGAGAGAGAGAGATCACAAGTAGGCAGAGAGGCAGACAGAGAAAGAGGGAGAAGCAGGCTTCCCGCTGAGCAGAAAGCCCAATGCAGGGTCTCGATGCCAGGACCCTGAGATCATGACCTGAGGCAAAGGCAGATGCTTTAACCCACTGAGTCCCCCAGGCACCTCTCATTCATCTATTCTTATCTGGATAAAATGACAAGAGAGAAAAACTCACCTCAAAAAAAAAAAGAACAAGAGGCAGTACTGATGGCTAGGGACCTAATCAATATGGACATTAGTAACATGTCAGAAGTAGAGTTCTGAATGACAATTATCAAGGTGCTAGCTGGACTCAAAAAAGCATAGACAATACTAGAGAATCCCTTGTTGGAGAAATGAAAATCCCTTGATGGAAAAATAAAAGAACTAAAAGTTAACCAAGTTAAAAAAAAAAAAAAAAAAGAAGCTATTAATAAGGTGCAATCAAAAATGGATGCTCTTGATGTTGGGATAAATGAGGCAGAAGAGAAAATTAGTGATATAGAAGACCAAATGGTGGAGAGTAAAGAAGCTGAGAAAAAGAGAGACAAACAACTACTGGATCAAGAGGGGTGAATTCAAGAGATAAGTGATGCCATAAGATGAACCGATATTAGGATAATTGGGATCCCAGAAGAAGAAGAAAGAAAGAGAGGAGCAGAAGGTATATTGGAGCAAATTATAGCAGAGAATTTCCCTAATTTGGCAAAAGGAACAAGCATCAAAATCCAAGAGTCACAGAGAACCCCCTGAAAAATCAATGAAAATAGGTCAACACTCCATCATCTAATAGTAAAACTTACAAGTCTCAGAGACAAAGAAAATCCTTGAAGCAGCTTGAGACAAGAGATCTATAACCTACAATGGTAGAAATATTAGATTTATTAATGGTAGAAATATTAGAGACCTGGCAGGCCAGAAAGGACTGGCATGATATATTCAGAGCACTAAACGAGAAAAATATGCAGCCAAGAATCCTGTATCCAACTAGGCTGTCATTGAAGATAGAAGGAGACATAAAAAGCTTACAGGCCAAACTAAAACTAAAAGAATTTGCAAACACCAAACCAGCCATACAGGAAATATCGAAAGGGGTCCTCTAAGCAAAGAGAGAGCCTAAAAGTAACATAGACCAAAAAGGAACAGAGACAATAGACAGTAACAGTCACTTTACAGGCAATACAATAGCACTAATTTCCTATCTGTCAATAGTTACCCTGAATGTAAATGGGCTAAGTGCCCCAATCAGAAGACACAGGGTATCAGAATGGATAAAAATACCAGACCCATCAATATGCTATCTGCAAGAAACTCACCTGAGACCCAAAGACACCTTCAGATTTAAAGTGAGGGGGTGTAAAACCATTTACCATGCTAATGGATATCAAAAGAAAGCTGAGGTGCCAATCCTTATGTCAGATAAATTAGATTTTAAGCCAAAGACAATAATAAGAGATGAGGAAGGACTATATCATACTTAAAGGGTCTGTCCAACAAAAGATCTAACAATTTTAAGTATCTATGCTCCTAACATGGGAGCAGCTAATTATATAAACCAATTAATAATAAAATCAAAGAAACATATCGACAATAATATAATAATAGTAGGGGACTTTTAACACCCTCCTCACTGAAATAGATAGATCTTGTAAGCAAAAGATCAATTAAAAAAAAAAAGATCAATAAGGAAATAAAGGCTTTAAATGACACACTGGACCAGAGGGACATCACAGATATATTTAGAACATTCTATCCCAAAGCAACAGAATACACATTCTTCTCTAGTGCACATAGGACATCCTCCAAAATAGATCACATCCTGGGTCACAAATCAGGTCTCAACTGGTACCAATAGATCGGGATCATTCCCTGCATATTTTCAGAACATAGTGCTTTGAAACTACAACTCAACCACAAGAAGAAAGTTGGGAAGAAATCAAATACATGGACGTTAAAGACCATCCTACTAAAAAATGAATGGGTCAACCAGGAAATTAAACAAGAATTTTAAAAATTCATGGAAACAAATGAAAATGAAAACCTAACTGTTCAAAATCTTTGGGACACAGCAAAGGCAGTCCTGAGAGGAAAGTATATAGCAATATAAGCCTTTCTCAAGAAACAAGAAAGGTCTCAAATACAACACCTAACCCTATACCTAAAGGAGCTGGAGAAAGAACAGCCAAGAAAGCCTAAACCCAGTAGGAGAAGAGAAATAATAAAGATAGAGCAGAAATCTGTGAAATAGAAACCAAAACAACAGAACAGATCAATGAAACTAGGAGCTGGTTCTTTGAAAGAATTAATAAGATTGATAACCCCCTGGCTAGACTTATCAAAAAGAAAAGAGAAAGGACCCAAATTAGTGAAATCATGAATGAAAGAGGAGAGATCACAACCAACGACAAAGAAATATAAGCAATTATAAGAACATATTATGAGCAACTATACACCAGCAAATTTGACAATCTGGAAGAAATGGATGCATTCCTAGAGACATATAAACTACCAAAATTGAACCAGGAAGAAATAGAAAACCTGAACAGACCCATAACCAGTAAAGAGATTGAAGAAGTCATCAAAAATCTCCCAACAAACAAGAGCCCAGGGCTAGAGAGCTTCCCAGGGGAATCTACCAAGCATTTAAAGAAGAATTAACACCTATTCTCCTGACACTATTCCAAAAAATAGAAATGGAAGGAAAACTTCCAAACTCATTTTATGAGGCCAGCATGACCTATATCCCAAAACCAAAGACCCCATCAAAAAGGAGAATTACAGACCAATATTCCTAGCCAATAGAATCCAACAGTACATTAAAAGGATTATTCACCATGACCAAGTGGGATTTGTTCCTGGGGTGCATGTTTGGTTCAACATCTGCACATCAATCAGTGTGATACAATACATTATTAAAAGAAAGAACAAGAACCATATGATACTCTCAGTAGATACTGAAAAAGCATTTGACAAAGTAAAGCATACTTTCTTGATCAAAACTCTTCACAGTGTAGGGATAGAGGGTACATACCTCAATATCATAAAAGCCATCTATGAAAAACCCACAGCAAATATCATTCTTAATAGGGAAAAGTGGAGAGCTTTTCCTCTAAGGTCAAAAACATGGCAGGGCTGTCCACTATCACCACGGCTATTCAACATAGCCGACTGGTAGGACTAGAAGTCCTAGCCTCAGCAATCAGACAACAAAAAGAAATAAAAGGCATCTGAATTGGCAAAGAAGAAGTCAAACTCTCACTCTTTGCAGATAATATGATACTTTATGTGGAAAACCCAAAAGACTCCACTCCAAAACTGCTAGAACTCATAGAGGAATTCAGTAAATTGTCAGGATATAAAATCAATGCACAGAAATCAGTTGCATTCTATACACCAACAGCAAGACAGAAGAAAAAGAAATTAAGGAGTCAAACCCATTTATAATTGCACCCCAAACCACAAGATACCTAGGAAAAAATCTAATCAAAGAGGCAAGGAGTCTGTACTCAGAAAACTATAAAGTACTCATGAAAGAAATTGAGGAAGACACAAAGATATGGAAAAACTTTCCATGCTCATGGATTGGAAGAACAAATATTGTGAAAATGTCTATGTTACTTATAGGAATCTACACATTTAATGCCATCTTTATCAAAGTATCATCAACTTTTTTCAAAGAAATGGAACAAATAATCCTAAAATTTATATGGAACTGGAAAAGACCCCAAATAGTCAGAGGAATGTTGAAAAAGAAAACCAAAGTTGGCAATATCACAATTCCAGACTTCAAGCTCTATTACAAAGCTGTAATCATCAAGACAGTGTGGTACTGGCACAAAAATAGACACATAGATCAATGGAACAGAATAGAGAACCCAGAAATGGACCCTCAACTCTATGGTCAACTAATCTTTGACAAAGAAGGAAAGAATGTCCAATGGAAAAAAGATAATCTCTTCAACAAATTGTGTTGGGAAAATTGGATAGCCACATGCAGAAGAATGAAACTGGACTATTTCCTTACACCACACAGAAATATAGACTCAAAGTGGATGAAAGTCCTCAATGTGAGACAATGTGAGATAGGCAGCAACTTCTTCGACCTCAGCCACAGCAACTTCTTCCTAGAAACATCACCAAAGACAAGGGAAGCAAGGACAAAAATGAACTATTGGGACTTCATCAAGATAAAAACCTTTTGCACAGCAAAAGGAACAGTCAACAAAACCAAAAGACAACCGACAGAATGAGAGAAGATATTTGGAAATGTCTTATCAGATAAAGGGCTAGTATCCAAAATCTATAAAGAACTTATCAAACTCAACACCCAAAGAACGAATAATCCAATCAAAGAAATGGGCAGAAGATATGAACAGACATTTCTGCAAAGAGGACATCCAAATGGCCAACAGACACATGAAAAAGTGCTCAACATCACTCGGCATCAGGGAAATTCAAATCAAAACTACAGTGAAATACCATCTCATACTAGTCAGAATGTCTAAAATTAACAAGTCAGGAAACGACAGATTGGCAAGAATGCGGAGAAAGGGGAACCCTCCTACATTGTTGGTGGGGATGCAAGCTGGTGCAGACACTCTGGAAAACAGTATGGAGGTTCCTCAAAAAGTTGAAAATAGAGCTACCCTACGACCCAGCAATCACACTACTGGGTATTTACCCTAAAGATACAAACGTCGTGATCTGAAGGGGCACGTGTACCTGAATGTTTATACCAGCAATGTCCACAATAGCCAAACTATGGAAAGACCCTAGATGTCCGTCAACAGAAGAATGGATAAAGAAGTTGGGGTATATATATACAATGGAATACTATGTAGTCAACAAAAGAAACAAAATCCTGCCATTTGCAACGATGTGGATGGAACTAGAGGGTATTATGCTAAGCGAAATAAGTCAGTCAGAGAACAACAATTATCATATGATATCTTTGATATGAGGAATTTGAGAGGCAGGGCTGAGGGTCATGGGGGGAAGGGAGGGAAAAATGAAACAAAATGGGACTAGGGAGGGAGATAAACCATAACAGACTCTTAATCTCAGGAAACAAATTGAGAGTTGCTGGAGTGTAGGAGGTTGGGAGGGATAGGAGGGCTGGGTGATGGACACTGGGGAGGGTATGTGAGTGCTGTGAAATGTGTAAGCCTGTTGATTGAATGCGAATCTGTTGATTCACAGACCTGTACCCCTGAAACAAATAATACATTATATGTCAAATAAATTAAAATGCGTGGAGAGTGTTGACCCTAGAAACAAAAATTTCAAAGTATAAAGTTACTATTGTGTTTATAGCAACAGTTATGTAATTAATGCATGTAATTAAGAAAAAGAGTAACCAAAGAGGGTTGCCTGAGTGGCTCAGTTGGTTAAGCATCTGTCATGATCCAAGGTCTCGGGATCGAGCCCCATGTCAGACTTTCTGCTCAGTGGGGAATCTGCTTCTCCCTCTCCCTCTACCCCTTCCTCTGCTTGTGCGCTCTCTCTCTCTGTCAAATAAAGAAATAAAATCTTTAAAAAAAAAAAAAAGAGTAACCAAAGAGACACCCACAATGACGACAGTGCCTTATTTAGAAATCGAGCACTGTGAAAACATTTTCTAGTCCCCAAATAGTCTATAGTGTGATCATATTTAATACGTTAAAATGTGAAATAAGACCTTCAGAGAAAGAAAGCAAGAGTCTTTTCCTTTTTCTTCTTCTAGTGAGTAATAAACTTAAGGGTGAATGAAATCTTCCTTAATTGAACTTGCATTTCTCATGCTGTGGCTTAAGTATATTTTCTCTTGTTCTCCTGTAAAAATTACTATTATCATCCCCTGGATCTGATCTTTTGGCCAAGGGCCTTGTAACCCATATTAGAATTTTTCAGCCTTTTTTTCCTGTTGGAGTTGCATGCAGGTGTGTTTGGAATAGGAGGCTTGAATTCTAAATGCGATATACTTAACCTCGTAAGGCTGTTTGACCATCGGCTGGTTCTGTGGCCATCTGATGGATGTGTACTTTAATTCTAAAATTCTGTGCTTGTTAGCTGGCCTCCTCCTGGGGCTTATCATTTTATTTATTTATTTATTTATTTATTTTTAAAGATTATTTATTTATTTATTTGACAGAGAGAAAGAGAGAGATCACAAGTAGGCAGAGAGGCAGGCAGAGAGAGAGGGGGAAGCAGGCTCCCTGCTGAGCAGAGAGCCCGATGTGGGGCTCGATCCCAGGACCCTGAGATCATGACCTGAGCCCAAGGCAGAGGTTTTAACCCACTGAGCCACCCAGGCACCCTTGGGGCTTATCATTTTAAAAATGAAAGTACAAAAGCTTTCCCACGTAGGATTAAACCAGGGCCATCACCTTTCTTATCTTCGATAAAGTGGTCCTGTCTTTGTTCTAACCCGAATAAACGGATGTTATTCAGCTTACCTTATGTGATTGAAAGAAACTCAAATCTTTTTGTTTAAAAGACTTTATTTGTCAGAGAGAGAAAGCAGATGTGCGAGGACAAGCAGGGGGAGGGGCAGAGGGAGAGGGAGAAGCAGACTCCCCACTGAGTGGGGATCCCCGACATGGGGCTCAATCCTAGGACCCTGAGATCATGACCTAACCCAAAGGGAGGCACTTAACCAACTGAGCCACCCAGACACACCAAAAGAAACAAATCTTTATGGTTGCCCACTGGAAATTCACCAAGTTCCTGCTTTCCTTTTGATTTGTGGAAACTTGAGCTATATTTGAGCAAAAATAAAATATCCAAGGTCTTACTCTTTGGGGACCCATTCTGATGCTGATGGGTTGTTGTGCTGTGCGAGGATGTCTCTTTCATCCTCGTTCATCCTAAGTTCAAAAAACTTACCTACCAAGAGGGTTAAAGATGTATGCTTCAAACATAATATATGGCCCTAATATTGTACAGTTACGAACCTGGGTTCAGGGCACCCAGGTGGCTCAGTTGGTTAAGTGTCTGCCTTTGGCTCAGGTCATGATCTCAGGGTCCTGGGATCGAGCCCTACATCGGGCTCCCCGCTCGGGGGGAAGCCTGTTGCTCCCTCTCCCACTCCCCTGCTTGTGTTCCCTCTCTCTCTGTCTCTCTCTCTCTGCCAAATAAATAAATATTTAAAAATAGATAGATAGATAGATAGATAGATAGATAGATAGATAGATAGATAGATAGATAAAACAAGAAAGCTTCATTTCCTGGTATTCATGAGTATAAGTAAGTTAAGAACCCTAATAAGGATGCATTTTTAAACTGTGATCATGGGTTTTGGTGTTTTTCCCCCCACAGTGCTCCCCCAATTTACACTGATATAAATTCTGTAGTGCTCTGATGATGTAAAATATACATGTGATTGTATGTATATATTAGTGCTTGTGTATCAACGACATTAACAATAAAATGATATACAAATTGCTTGTCAAGGAAATCTGCTTGTTCAGCCTCACTATGAGCTAGCCCCTGATCATAAACATCTCAGCAACTGCTGACTATGAGTCAGTGGGGTCAGAGAAGTTGTAGATTCCTATCATATCCCATTCTGGAGCAGCATTTATGAAATTACAAGAATTCTTAGCCTAGAGTGTCTCAGCTACTACACAGGGAATAAATATCAGGTGTGTTGACATTGTGGTTCCTCTCAGCCCTTGGAGCAGCCTAGGGGGGCCTGAGGATGTACTGGGGAAAGAGCCAGTCCAGTGAGACCTACCTTAACTGTTTGCACCAGTGTGCTGAACAAATAGAATCCTTTTCTACCTGTGTGTTTCAGGAAAGGGGTTGGAAAGCCCCATGATGGACACTGTTCTCATTGTGGATCACTCGTATATTTAAGTAACATACTTCTTAGACCTGTCTTGGCTTTTCATTGTCTCTCTTTCTAGCTCTTTGCATTTTGTGGCTTTAAGTTATGCTTTTCCCACAGACAGTGGGATCAGTGTGGGGTGTCCAGGGACTAGAGCATCTGTTAACGAACAGCGAGGTTCCTGGCAACGTCTCTATCTGCTCGGATGTGTTATTAAATGACTTTACAACTGTGCTAGGGCTCGACAAGACAAGAGGGAAAAGTGGAACCTACCCAGATCTCATTTAGGAAATGTGGAAGTTTTTCAGAATGAAACCTTAAATAGATTATTTTAATCTAACCAAAGAACTTAAAAATCTAGATGAAATGGCCCAACTATACCAGACTTAATAGTTACGAAGTAGGTCCCTTGGGACTTGGGCTGGGAGTGAACCCCATGTGGAGGGAACGGGCTTGGGGTCTGCCAGCTGGCCTACATGCTTGAGCTCTCTACCAAAATCTCCAGTATGATATTGGGAAGACTTAGAATTAAGTAGAGAAGTGGGGTTTTTGTTGTTGTTGTTCTTTTTGTTTGTTTGTTTTGAACCATAAAACCAGTGCCAACATTTTTGGGTTTATACTTGGGAATAAACTGTGACTGATGTGGTTCCTTGAAGTAGTGTAATGTTTAATAAATTTTGAGTATATTATTTAGAGTCCTTAAGAGATTAGCACAATGGTTCCAAATTTAAAATGTGCAATGTCATCATTGATCTAGACTTATCTTAGGTTTCAACAAGATGGGGAAATGGAGACTCAGGTTAATATACTTACCCATAGAAAAAAATCCACACCCAACAGACTGGGTTTTAAGTATTGGCTTTACCATTTTTTGCCCTGTGACCTTGAGGAAGTGTCCCAAACTTTTTATAAAATTCTGCCAAGGCAAGCCGAGCAGGGTTTCTGAGGAGCAAACGAGGTCAACTATAGGAAGGCATTATCTAAAATGCCATTGCTAATTATCAGCAGGGTAGGCCTAGAACCCACTTACTGACTCTCAGTTCAACAGTGTGCCTTCCTGAGTGATTCCCAATCAAGTTTTCTCTGCTTTCAAATGCATTCCTTTTTTCTTTTCTTTTCTTCTCTTTTTTAATCTTTGCCCACGTTTGCATACAGTGACCAGCATTTATTGAGCATGCATCTTGTTCTTGGCACTCTGTAAATATCATACAGAGCAAGGTATGTGAAAAGTTGGCTCGTGCTACCCAGAGCCTGCGTATGCTATGATGACAGGTGCAGAAGCCAACTGAGATCCTGATCTTGAGTTATTTCCTTTACCTCTTTGCACTTTAGTTTGTCCTTCTACACAGTGAGTGATAATACTATTGTCTCAAGAAAAATCATGTGAAGGACATAGCACAGTGAATTAATACAAATTATCTGTAAGAACTAGAATGAATCCTTATAAGAGTAATTACCAGGAAACTGAGCTGAGGAACCCCCAGAGTGCTGCGTGATATTTGTTTTCTGAGAATAGAATATTCTATTCCAAGAAGAATAGAAGGATCTTGCTGAGCATGCCAGGTTTTCACTAGAGATTCCCAAACAACCACAGGTTACGTAAGGCTAAAGCAGCCTAAAGTAAAGATTATTCCAGATCAGCTCTAAAAAAGACCAAAAAAATAAAAAAAAAGTATTGAAAGTTGATCAATAACCTTGCTGAAACAAAACTCAAATACTGTTACCTTTAAAAGAAAACAACAAAATCCAGACACAAATAGTACAACCTTCACGAGGTCTAGTATCTAATCAAAGAATTTGAGGCAAAGAAGCCAGAAAATGTAACCAGAAAACAAAACAAAACCAGAAAAATAGGCAATCAAAAGAAATGTGTGTGTGTGTGTGTTTGGGCAAACAAAACAAAACCAGCAAGCACATGATGAATCTAATAGTTAGGATGAAGATATCCTTTGAGGGAGATGCAGAAGGATGGGATAAGGAAGGAACATGTAGGTAAATATAAGTTACTGGTTGTCTTCTGGCCCTTGGGTTGGGCGATGACCAATGATGATGACTATCACCATCCACAGGCTGTCATTAACCTAATTCTCTGCATTTGAAGTCAGGGGAAAGGGAGTAAAATGGGCGGAGTAAAAAAGAATGCAACACATATGGAGAGTGGGGGACAGGAAATAGCAGAACTTTCTAGAAAATGAAAAAAGGCCAATGTGGCAGACACCTGGAGAGTCGGCTAGATGGGCCCCTCAGGACAGACTCTCACCGGCCGATCCAGCAGAGGCAGTGGTTCAAACAAGAACATTCATTTATTAAATCATAGTGTGAAACACAACAGTCCTATGCTTAGCAAAGGTGCCCTGTTAATGGAGTAAACCGTCAAACAGTACCCACACTTTGTGTGGAGGTAGCCCTCATATTATTTCTGGATTTGATTCTTTGTGGAGTCAAAGAACTCCTTGAGAACTTTCACCATCATAAATTCTCTGGGGATCGCCCATTCATTCATTTCACAAATTCTGAGTGCCCACTCTGCGTCAGGCACTGTTCTAGACACCAGCATGACGCCCGCCCCTAGATGAGTCCCAGTCTTGGTCCCTGAGCAAGAGCGTGTTGACTCCGCTACCCACCAGCAGGTGGCAGTAGTAGCCATTTCTTAAGCCGCACGATGGCTTTAGGAATACATTGAAGGACAATCTGCAGTCACAAATACTCTGGTGCTGACCTGCGACCTCGCGACAGGTATTTCACCCCTCTGGAGTGCCCCCATTAAGGAGATATCGAAAGCACCTGCTTCATAAGATGTCTTGAGGATTGAATGAGAAAAGGTATTTAAAGTGTTCAAAGCGAAGGAAGGTCTCACGAATGTTGGCCTTCGGTGTGGTTGATACTGTTCTCATGCCCTTTGAGAACATGTCACCTTGCCAAAGTAGGAATAAAATCAGACGGCTAAAAGGAGTATTTCTTCATAGAGCAACAACGATATTAACAGAGAGGGGGATGTTCGTAACTAAAAAGGTCACGAAGGGTGGGCTGCAACCTCAGGCGATCATTTGAAAGAAAGCAGGAAACTCGGCAGAGTTTTGAATTACTATTTTTCTCATTTTTAGAATATCTTGGTTGTCTGATGACTACCTAGTTGTACGAACTCAAAGTCAGCGTGAGTTATTGGTCAGTTTCCTGTCGGTCAGGGGAGCAGTTGGCTGGCTAATGGAGTTCCTTGGTAGCCAACGCAAGCAGAAGGCTAAAAGAAAGCGAACAGTTTCTAATAAGCTTATTGTTTCTGGACAAAGGAGACAGTTGTTCCAAGACCTCTGGAATGCCTCTGTTCAAATGAGCCAGCATACAGGTTTAAAAGCCTCAGTGTCAGCTTACCTCGCCTCTAGAAGAGATACAGGGAAGCAAAACTGGGAGCAGAGTTGGGGCTGAGAGGCGAGGAGGAGGACTAGGAATCTCTTACAGGACTTTGAGGACGGTTCCAACAGCCCAGATTCCCAGAAACAGACAGCTGTCCCTCGAGATAATCTAGACATGCAAAAATAGGTATTTATTGAATAAATTCATCCATATGGGAATCATTAAGTTGCTTCGGGGCATAGATGATTCCAGTACAATCTCAAGAGTTCAGGTAAAGAGGCCAACTGCGTTTCCATCTGCCGTCCGAAACATCCACACTTTTCTCTGGTGACTGACAGCGATGTCTCACCAGAAACCTTATCCTTTGGGGAGAGCCCCACAGCCGGAACCGACGAGCTACTGAGCAATACTCTTCTCATGTTTATGAAACCATGTGATGAGATTGAACAAGGGAGCAAACAGCAGACAAGAAGGGCAGCGCTGCTCATAGGTGTCAAGGGCTCAGCATCCCTAGATGGTGGCGATTACCGTCGTTATGACTTCTCAGCTGACTAGATGTTTTTGAAGCAGACTTGATTTTTTGAGCAGTTTCTGGTTCACTGCAAAACTGAGTGGGAGGTACAGAGATTTCCAGCCTCCCCCGTTACCGACATCGGTCACCAGGGTGGTGCCTGTTACAATTGATGGAGCCTACCTGGACTCTTCATTGTCACCCAATGTCCGCAGTTTACCGCAGAGTTCGCACTTGACGTTGTACGTTCCAAGGGCTTGCACGAATGTTTGATGATGTGCATCCTCCATTATAATATCCCACAGAGTAGTTTGGCCTAGGAATCCTCTGTGCTCCACCTATTTGCCCCTCCCTCCCCTCGGTCCCTGAAACCACTGATCCTTTTAGGGTCTCTGTAGTTTTACCTTTTCCGGAATGTCCTACACTTGGAATCATACAGCATGTAGCCTTTTCAGATTGGCTTCTCTCATTTAGTCATATGCATTTAAGGTTCCTCCATGTCTTTTCATGGTACAATAGCTCATTTCTTTTTAGTGCTGAATAATATTCCACTGTCTGGATGGACCATAGTTTATTTCTCCAACCATGTCTGAAAGACAGCTTGGTTGGTAGATTTTTTTTAATTAGAGAGTTTGAAAAAATGTCAAGAACTGCTACCTTCTCTTTTATCTTGACTTATTCCTTACCCCCATGTAAGGTACTTTCTTGAAACTGTTTCTAATATCAGGTTCTGAAAGGGATAAGAAAGATAAAGGTTAATTTTGAGTACATAGATATTACTCAAGAAGAAAAAGAGTGTGAAAAATACTTACATGCACTAATAAGGTGTCTGGTATCCTTACTTGATTTTGTGATGTATCAGTATGTTAAAAATACACACACATATACCCACACACATCCCCTTAAGTTCAACGGGGCAAGCAAAACAAAGCAAAAACAAGTGTATTCCCATCAGTCAGCAACCATGACATAGTAATTTGCTGAAATTTCCTCTTGTTTTTTTTCTAAGTTTTATGCCAACTTTTATATGGTAGCATATGGTAGCAGAATTTGAAAATCAGCCCCAACGACCCCTACCTTGTCTACTCCCTCCTGTAGTATGTGGAAGGACCTGTGAATCAGATGAGATGTCATGACCATGATCAGGTTATGTTATGCGGCACAGTTAACTTTAAGAAAGGGAGACCATACTTGGTGGGCCTGACCTAACTGGGTGAACCCTTATAAGAAAAGGAGAGTTGAAACACAAGAGGGATTTGATGGAAGAGAGATTCTTGCTGGCACTGAAATGGGGGTGGGGCGTGTGGGGCACATGCCAAGGAATGAGAATAGCCTCTAGGAGCTGAGGCTGGGGCCTGGCTGACAGCTATTTTTCCAGAAATGGAGACCTTGGTCATATAAGGAACTAAATTCTGTCAGCATCCTCGGTGCGTAGAAGCCGATTCTTCCCAAGGGCCCTCCAGGAATGACAATTCCTGGTAATATATTTTCAAATTCTGAGAGCTCTTTTGTCTTCTCTGATTTCTAAAGTAGAATCTCCAGGGATTGTTTCATTTTCATGGATGCGATGATTTTTTTTTTTTTAATCTGTCTGGTGATATCATTATAGATTTTTTCCATCAATCTTATTGTGGCATAAACAGTTCCAGGTGTGCAGTTCAAAGAAGCTTGACCAGCGTCTGCACTCCGTTCCTCCAGTCGCAGTGAAGATAGCGAACATTTTCGTCACTCCAAATCGCTCCGAGTGCCTCTTCCCAAATAGCTCCCAGCTCCAGGTCCCAGGTAACCGCTGATCTGCTTTTTGTCACTATGGATCAGGTTTGTCTCTCCTAGGGTTTTATGCAAACGGTATTGGTCAGTATATGGTCCTGTGTGTTTAGGTTTTAATTCTATTCAGCATGTTTTCGAGATTCACGCGTATTGTATGGAATGTTAGTTCATTGCTTTGTATTGCTGAGTTCGATTTGTTGGTATGAATATGCTACTTTTGTTTATTCTTCTATTGTGTACATTTTTTATTTCAGTTTTGGGCTATTACGGACAAAGACACTGTAAATATTCTTGTGTAAGTCTTTGTGGGGACGTGTATTTTTATTTCCCTTAGGCAAACATATTGGAGTGAGGAGTGTAGGGAACTGCCCAAGTATTTTCCAAAGTAATTGTATAATTTTACATTTCTACCACTGATGTCTGAGTGTTTAGTTACTTTGTATCTTCACCAACACTTAGCATTGTCAACCTTTTTTATTTTAGCCATTCTGGTGGGTGTGGCGATACTCAATGTGGTTTTAATTACCATTTCCATGATGGTCAGGTTTTACTGACCATCATTTGTGCAGGGGTGCCTGTGTGGCCCTATGGGTTGGGCATCTGACTCTTCGTTTTGGCTCAGATTCTGATAGCATCATGAGATTGAACCTTGTATCGGGGTCTGCGCTCAGCACAGTCTTCTTAACACTCTCTCTCCCTCCCCTACTCCTGTTCTCTCTCTCTCTCTCTGTCAAGTAAATAAATAAATCTTTTAAAAATTATTTGTCCATTTTCAATTTCATTGATTTTTAGCTCTGATCTGTATTATTTTCTTCCTTCTACTTACTTTGGACTTCATTTTCTCTCTCTCTCTTTTTCTTTCCTTTTCTCTACCTTCTTCTTCCTCTTCTTCCTTTTTGAGTAGGGTCTAAGCCCAGCGCGGAGCTTAAACTCAAGACCCAAAATCAAGACTTGTGTGCTCTACCGGTGAGCCAACCAGGCACCACCTTCTTTTACAGCTCCTTAAGGTCTTCATTAAACACCCAGGATGAGACCACTCAACCCCCCACTTGGGCTGGTCTGAGAGCTCACATGTCTCTTGGTCCTTCGTGAGCTCCAGGAATAGCTGGGCTTACAATCACCCCAGTTGTCTGCTGCCTGCCGTTGCAGAGTTTCACCCTATGTGTGTCTGACCCAGTGCTCAGCCAAGACTTGAGGGATCCCCTCTGCTGATTTCTGGAGCCTTCTTCAGCCCAGCTTCCCTCTCCTTAGATTCTGCCTTGCAATCCCCAGCTGTCTCTGCATCTCTAGACTTGACCTTTGTTGGACTTCATGCAGGATCTCCGTCTTTGCACCCATAATCCAGCTATTTCCGGGCAGAAAATGGGCCATTACAGGGGTCTCTTTCCTCATTCCCTTTCCTTCCAGGGATCCCAGTCCTGTCCTATCAGATGTCCACTACCTGAAAAATAAGAGTTTCTTGTATTTTGTACAATTTTCTAGTTTTTGATGGGAAGGGATGTCTAATCCTTGTTCCACCCTGACCAGCGGCAGGACTCCCCTCACTGGGGATTCCAACGTGCTCTCCTGTGTTCTTTCTTAGGGTCTCTCGCTTTTATGGTGGAGGCTTTCCTCAAATACCAGTGTTCCTGAGATGCCCATATTTAACAATGAGGCACACCAAAGCTGATGTGGAGCTCTATGTGAATGGGCAGAGCTGAGCTACCAAGGGGGCTCCATTTAGGGTGATAGAGGGGGATCTGAATTTTTCACTGGCAAAGCCCCACATAGTAATCCAGGTTTTCTTTCTTTTTTTTTTTTTTAAGACTTATTTACTTATTTTAGAGAAAGAGGCAGAGCAGGAGGGCCAGAGGGAGAGGGGGAAGGAATCTCAAGCCGACTCTGTGCTGAGCTTGGAGCCTGATGTGAGGCTCGATCTCACGACCCTGAGCTCAGGAGCTCAGTCGAAACCAAGAGTCTGACGCTTAACTGACTGAGCTACCCAGGCGCCCCCCCCCCCCAATGGGGCTTTCTTTAAAAGATATTCAGTAACCTAGGAGACAAATTCTTTAGTCCTCCATCTAAAATTCTAAGCCTTGCTGTTAGAGTTTTGAGAAGCAAGCGGAGCAAGAAGTTGTGGGGTTGGGGGTTACACTTAGGAGAGAGATTTTCTCTAAATTTCCCTCTTTTCAGTGTGGTATGCCTTCTCACTTTTACCCTCTGCTGTTCCAAAACTCAGTCCTCCTGACTCACTCTCTCCAGAGAGTGAACCTCCCATCTTGGGCAGCAGGGGAGCTGTTGGGGGTCATAGTTGACCAGCCGGAACCTGAGCGTCAAATTCTTTCCTTTACAGTGTCTATCGGCCCTCCCGGGTTCTCTCTCATTCTGCACTTCCGCATTTAGAGATAATTTCCCTCTGGTTCCTGAGATTTTTCTTGGGTTCTGTGATAGAAATTAGCTTGCTCTTTATTTGCTTTCTCTCGGCTGCTCTAGACTTTGTCTTTGGTCTGTTAAGTCAGTGATCATTCTTCCACTGGCTTCCCCAGTGTCCAAAATGTTGAATTTTCTTACTTGCTATCACCTCCTATTTTTTGGTCCTTGTGGTTTTATGCATTTTTACGTAAATTCGGAGACTATTTTTAAGAGCAGTTTTAGACTTACAGAAAAACAGAGCAGAAAGTACAGTTTCCATATACCCCCAGCAAAGGAAAAAATGCCTTTCCTCCTTTTTTTTTTTTTTAAGATTTATTGATTTAGGGGCACCTGGGTGGCTCTGTCATGAAGTGTCTGCCTTCAGCTCAGGTCATGATCCCCAGTTCGAGCCCCGAGTCAGACTCCCTGCTTCTCCCTCTCTCTCTGCCCCTCTGCCTGCTTGTGCTCTGTCTCTCTCGGAGAGAGACTGTCCAGCAGACTCAGTGCTGAGCGTGGAGCCACATGTGGGGCTCGATCTTATGGCCCTGAGATCAGGACCGGAGCCGAAACCAGGAGTCAGATGCTTAAGCTTAACCGACTGCACCACCCAGGTGCCCCATTCCTCGTCCTGTACGGGAAAAACCCGGTTCTTCTCTACGGCGTCTTTCTTTCCTGTGCGTCTTTTTAATTTTTACAGAGAACATTTCACTTCTGACATTTCTGCTCACTGAACGCGTGGAAGGTTTTCCCCGAGACAAGCAATTCCCTGACACCAGCTGGGTGTCCTCCAGGGTGACTTCATCCTGACCTATGTGCCTGGAGGCAGTTTGGATAAGCCACAGGTTAAGGGCTCCGTCCCGCAGGACTGGTCCCACCGCACTGCAGTTGCCAATCACCACTAAGCCTCTGGCCCACCCACGGCTTCTGTCCAATTTGGGTGCAAATCAGAGGTTCCCATGATCCCCTTCTCAGGTTCCGTCAGTGTGCTGGAGCATCTCCCAGAACTCTCCCAGAAACACATTTACCAGCTTATTCCAGGACGTGATGAAGGTCACAGAGGAACAGCCAGGTGAGGGGGTACATGGGGCGAGGTCTGCGAACATCCTAAGAGCGGGAGCTCCTACCCCGTGTGGTCGCGGTGGGTCACTCTCCTGGTGTGGTTGTGTCGCCCATGTAAGAGCTCTCTGAACCCCGTACCACTGGGGTTTTACGGAGGCTTCCTCATGTAGGCACCATCAATTACCAACTCCATTTCCAGTCTCTCTGCCCTCTCTGGAGGATGGCGGCAGGGGTGGGGCTGAAAGTGCCAGGCTTCCAAGCACAGTGGGTCTTTCTCGGGTGACCTGCCCCATCCAGGGGCCACCAGGAGCCCAGCCAGAGTCACCTCCTTAGAACAAAAGATGCTCCCTGCTGTTAACATTTGGGAATTGGTCAGGGTTTTTGGAGCTCTGTGTGAGGGACGGGGTCAAAGACCGAGTACCAGAACAATAGTTGCTCCCGGTGTTCTTATCACTTGGGAAATTCCGAGGGGTTTAGGAGCTCTGTGCCAGACCTTGGGGGCAGAGACCAACGCACACAGTTTCTATTATCTCACACCCCCTCACCCTCCACCCACCGTAATTTCCTCTCTTGTTAACAGTTTGGTACATTTGCTACAACTGATGAGACAATATTGATACAATACCATTAATAGTTTATATTAGCGGCTACATGCTTTCTTTCCCCCCTCCTGTCTTCCACTCTGTTGGGAAGAACAACATTATATAAATAGATTTATATTTATATCCAATTCTCTGTATTCTACAGAAAGTCCCCGGGATAGCCTTTCGGCTCCCCCACCCCGCTGTTGTGGAATTACCTGCATTCTACCTACCCCTTCTTTTCTAGTTCCTGTTCACTCTTCAGCCCACTGCAGTTTATCTTCTTCCTTCATTATTTACTGAAACTGATCTCTGCGAAGAAAACAATTCTCCCCTTACCGCTAACTTCAGGCACAACCGTATTATCCCCCATCGCGTTTGACTTTGAAGCAGCACAGGACGCTGGGAACCCTTTCCGCTTCCTGGAAGAATTATTTTCTCACGTCTTCCCAACTTGACGCCCTCTCTCTCTGCTTTCTGGCTATTTCTCTGTGCTGGTTGGTACTGCAGCGGCTCTGTAGTAGGACGTCTTCTAAGACGCACCCACCGATCCCTGCCCTTGATATTCACACTGGGCAGTGGCACTGGGCAGCCCCCTTCCTCACTGACCTGGGTTGATCCGCTGACCCTTGGGACCTGTGGAACACAGCAGGAGTGAGGCGTGTCTTTCCGAGCATAAGTTACCAAAGGCAGCCCATTTCCTGTCTCGGCTTGTCTTCCCAAACCCCCCAAGCCCCCACCCCGCAGGTGTTCCTCATGAGAAAGCTTAAGGCTTTAACTAAGGCTTCAGCCAAAACCCAGTAAGGATCCGAGATCTGCCAACTCTCTTTGACGCCCAGGGAAGCCTTCGGGGGACCTTCACCTGTACCTGACAGCCGGACCTCAAGCTCATGGGTAACTCTGAGCCAGAACCCCCAGCTAAGGTGCCCCTGGGAGACCCACAGAATCTCTGGGACACATGTTTGAGCTTCTGGGTCTTGGGGTGGCATGTTACACAGCAATAGGGAACCTACACAGTCTGTCTTGCAGCTCCTCTTTTTCTGGTGGCTTCTGATTCTTCAGAGTGCAAGGTCTTTCCTCCTCACAGCCCGTACTTTCCTTGTTAGATCTCACTCACGTCCTGAGAGGGGTTTGCTCTTTGATAACTGCAGTCATCTAATCAGATAAGCTAGATTTTTCTACAGAATTCTATGACTTCGGATACCATATATTGATGCATCTTGAGTCTATGTGCCAGACCTTCTCCTGAACTTCAGACTTCCCTGTCTAGCCACCACATGTCCATCTTGCCTCGGATGCCTCGTGGGCACCTCACACTCTTCAGAGCAGGCCTGGACCCCTCATCCTGATTCACCACAGGTGCTCTCCTCAGTGCTTGCTTTTCCAGCCCATGACAGCCCCCTCCTGTCCCCTCACCAACCCTATAACTCCCTTCCTCCCTCCATTCACGACTCTGTCATCTGACCAGCCCTCTGCCTTTACCTTGGCTCAGGCTACCATGGTTTTTGTTGGGTTCCCCCATCATTTATTGCAACAGCCTCCTAACTTCTCTCTCTGCTTCTAACAGTCTTGCCTACCTTCCCGTCTTTTCCATTAGTCCAAGCAGGTAATCCTTCTAAATAAGAAAATCGGATTGTGGCACTACCTTACTTAAAATCTCTTAAAAACTCCCCCTTTGCTCTTTGGACAAATCCAGATTCATTTGGTAGTTCCTAAGGTCTTGCAAGACCTTCTAGTTCCCCCCCCCCATCTCCATTGATTAAAACTCAATTTATTTCAATTTCTCCATTTTTCTGTTTTCTGGCCAGATAAATTCCCATATTATAAATTCCTATAAATTTATAGGAATTATAAATATAGGAATTTATAATTCCTATAATTCCCGAAATTATAGGAAGTCTGAAGTCCCTATAATTGAAATATAATTCCCTATAAATTGAAATAAATTAAGTGAAATAAATTGAAAGACCTTAGGAACTACTACTACTCCAAGACCTTAGGAGCTACCAAATGAATTTGGATAAAATGTACACATTTTCACTCCCATCCCCCACCCTCTATTCCCCATCTCAGTGTTTGGAGCAATTGTCTGTCTGTCTCTCTCTCTCTCTACTGCTCCATCGGGGTTCCATGAAACATCCACATTGTACCCTCTGGCAAATGGTAAGCGCTCAACTCATATTTGTTGAGTGAGCTTGTAAAGACACCTCTCGTGCGAGGAGTGCTCTCTCCCCCTTCACTTCTGTGAGTGTCTATGGCACTTACTGAACTCATCCTTTGGCACTTAACGAAAATGTTATGCATTGACTTTTATGATTTTCTAGAAGTGTTCAATTTGGTGAGATTTAACGAATTCATACCTGCTATATGGCTGTCACTGGACTGACTAATTGCAGGGCGATAGAAGACCACCTTAATCTTCCTCGTAGAGAGGGAGCACCCTATGGGCGGGTGGGGGCCAAGCCCTGGCCATCTGCAAACTTCCACGGAACACAGCCCGAGAGCCTGGTGAAGGGGCGTAGTAAAAATGCTTGGCCCACAAGTCTCAAATTCTAGGTTTAACCTTTGACTCTTACAAGCTCTGTGACTTTGAGTAAGCCGCTCCACAAATCTTATTTCCTCACTGTGATAAAGACCTAGGAATCACAGTCTCTAACCTGTCAGCGGGTATCAGTTGTCAAAGGCACCATCGATCCCAGAGTAGATATTTTGCTTGCATTGGGTGTGACGTGTGAGAAGCATGATGTTAATTGCTATGCCAATTATAAAATGCGTTCAGATCTCATTGACATAAAAAGGAGCAAAAGTGCTTCTTGGATTCAAGGCAATGTGATGTCTGTGGAAGTGTTCAGGCGTTCTGAAGACGGAAAACCAGGGTGGAGCCCTGAGCTCAGATGATGGCGTGCTCAAACAGAGGGTTTCCGAGGTAAAAGCTGACTTGGCTTTTTCCTTCTTGCTCAGTCTTATCTGTGAAGGATTTGCTCTGATTATTATCGACAATTTCAAACATACGTAAAAGTGAGAACCATGAGCTCCCATGTACCCATTGTCCAGATGCAACAAAAATCAATACATGAGCGTTCACGTTTCATCTTTATTCCTACGCAGTCCCCCACATCATAGCATTTGTGTGTACTTTAAAGGAGTATTACTTAATAGCCATTTGCCTCGCACTGTCTTCTAATCAGAGATACAATGATTTCTCCTGGAGATGTTTGCAAGCTTAGTGTGCATTGTATGTTTTCCCAGATAGGTTTATATTAACTCAGTTGAGAGACACACATCTCCTCGAGAAGGCTTCTAGCCAATGATAGTTGCTAAGGGTGGGAAATGGATATTTTGTTGGCTCCTATATATCTGAATATCTTCCAGTTTTGTTTATTTAATTAATTAATTAATCTTTAAAATTCTATTTATTTGAGAGAGAAAGAGACAGCATAAGAGAGAGCACAAGCAGGGGGGAGGAGCAGAGGGAGAGAAAGAAGCAGACTCCTCACTGAGCAGGGAGCCCAATGAGGGACTCGACCCCAGAACTCTGGGATTATGACCTGAGCCGAAGACAGACGCTTAACTTACTGAATGACCCAGGCACCCATATCTTCCGCTTTTAAAACTGGTTCTCCATGTAGTATGCAAAATCAGAAACTGACTTGGGTAAGTTTATAGGTTTATTTGTTTCTTGATAGCTTGCTGATTTCTTTTTTGTTTTGTCTCTATGGGTTTAATCATTGTAAGATATGATTCCAACAATAATGTGTTAGATCATTATAGACATTAGTATTTTTGGCAGATTTATAAATTCAGAGTGTACTTTCTTACCAGAATGCACTACAAAATATACTATATGGATATGAACGTGTGCCTATGAACTAAAAATGAAAGTCTATGTATAATTTTCTAAAATAATTTTGTTGCTCTGTATATATTACAATTTGCAACTGTGCTCAGGTGCAGTAGGGATGCTCTGAAAAACCAGTTTTCTCTTTCTTTCTAATAGATTTCAGTTTTCGGTGCTAGTTGTAATGCCCAAACATGGCTATATATAAATATTTACTCAGATGTAGCTATAGTTCATCTCATTTATAGTAACAATCAGTTTCATGTTTGTTTGTTTTCTTAGGATTTTATTTATTTGAGAGGGAGAGAATAAGAGAGAGAGAGAGAGGCACGAGAAGGAAAAGGTCAGAGGGAGAAGCAGACTCCCCGCCAAGCAGGGAGCCCAATGTGGGACTCAATCCTGGGACTCCAGGATCATGACCCGACCTGAAGGGAGTTGCTTAACCAACTGAGCCACCCAGGAGCCCTCATGTGGTAGTTTAACATGTATTAAGATGGTATAAGGAGGGAGGGATGCCTTATGACCAACATAACATAAAAAAAAAACAAAAAACCCAAACCTATTAACAAAAAACCAAACGGTATAGGCAGGGATGACCTTAAAATCCTGGAACTTAAAGGGCAGTTTCCTGGAGGAAGTTTGCAGCCTGGGAGGGATGAGTAGATTTCAGTCAATAAGCACACATTTCAGAATTCAAAATGCATTCTCGAAGCTGGCACCATGATTGTGTTGGGCAGGGGGACATTTGCTGCTGGCTAGGTTATGCAGCTTTATTAACAGTGCTCCTTGGAGTTCTCCATTGCTATTCTGAAACATATTTGAGTTTTGAACCCAAGACGTCTCCAGATCTCCAGAATCAATCAGTTCTTTTTAGGTATCGAGATGGGAGATTCATTTGAATCCATGCCTTGATGTGGGAGCCTATCAGGATTCTTCTTGCAGTGAAGAAAAAAAAAAAGGATTCTTTTATTGAAATCCCAGCTTCCTCTACAAGATGCCAAGCAGCACTGAATTACTGGACTGGCATACAGCCTTTCCTTTATTCTTTCCATCACCCCGGGCCACAGGAAAAAAAAAAAATCTTTTGTCCTTATTTTCACAAGTTACCACATGGTTTGGAACCTGAGGGCTATTTCTGAAACTCCACTGGTGTGTGCCAGAAAAATCCTCTTTAACACACTCAGTTGAATGGAAGATAGTTTTGAGATGTTAATTCCCATTTATTGCATAAAAAGATATTTAATGCACAAAGGAAATGTCTAAATTAAAGCTAGTTCCAATTTTTGAGACAAACATCAGGGAGCCTGAGGCCACACGCCTTAAAACCAATCCGTTAGCAAATGTTTACTGAACACCTATTTTGCCCAAGTTTCTGTTGAGGAGTTTTACAAGTCTGAGATAAAGTCCTGCCCTCGAATTGCCCACGGACTAGTTAGTTGGACAGAGAAACCCAAACTCAGGGAACAATGCAAGAGTGAAACAGTAAAGCCAGACAAATACACAAGCAGTGAAAGAAGGCAAAGTATGGTTTGGGCTTACAGAGTATTTCAAGCAATATACTCTGCTGGTTTCGAGTACAGGGATCACAGTGCCCTGAGATCCCCTGAAAATCTTCACACATTGGGCTGGATTGAAAACACAGGGAAGAATCAAATAGCTCTCATGGGGCGGGGAAAGCAAATAGTTTTGGAGAGAGTCAGTTTGTAGGAGTGGGGACTGGGAGAGGTTGGACAGGTAGCAAGGACCCCACTGGGACACGCCAGGCGGAGAGGCTGAAGATGACACTTGCCGATCCAAGGTCGACAGCCGCGTTTAGAAGTAGGGGATTGCGTTCCCTTTCCTCCGTCCCCTCTTGGTGTCCTTTAAAAACAGAACCTAAATCGACAGAGACCTTCCCAGCTGCCAGGAGAGAAAGCAGCAACTGAGGTGCTCCCAAGTATTCCTGGCCACCGAAGTTGTCTCTTTGGGGGGTGGGGTCTGGGGAAGTCGAGGCAGCTGGGCCAGTTGGGACCAGACCTATCAGCGGCCCTGCTCCGGCTTCTGGGGACACAGCGAGCTCACCGACCAAGCCCTGGGGTTAAAGGGGATGCCGCCGCCAGTGAAAGCCTTTTTTTTCCAAAGCGCTCTCTCAATTCCAAGGTCTCGAGATTGCCAACGGCGGCTGCGGGGCGCCGGCTGGGCGCAGAAAAAAGTGCCTTCTCCCCATATGGTTAGTGTTTCCAGGTTTCGTCTAGCTCCTGCTCACCAGAAATAGAAAATTAATCACGCTGATGAAGAGACAGCACGTCCCGGGGAGGGCTGAGAAGGGGCCCAGACGGAGAGGGCTTCCGCGCGGACGGGCCTGCGGAATCTGCGGGCATCTGCAGTCTCGCATCCTCGCGCTCCCCCGGGCCGCCGGGAGGTGGGGACGCGGCCTCGGGAAGCCCGGGCGCCCCCGGCTCGCCTCCGTCGCAGCCAGCAGATGGCTCCCGGGCTCGCGCGCCCTCGCGCCCTCGCCCCCTCTCCAGACGCAGGGCCGGGGCGGCGGCGGAGGGAGGCTGCGAGGAGGGGCGCCCGCCCGCCCGCCGCAGCCCCGCGCAGCCCCCCTCCCCGGGTGCGCCCCGTGCGGGGGAGCGAGCGCGGGAGGCCGGCCGGGCGCCGGTGCGGAGGCCGGCTCTCGCGAGGTGGGGAGGAGCGCAGGAGGAGGCGGAGGAGGAGACGCCGGAGGAGCGGGAGCGGGGGGAGGAGGAGGAGGAGGAGGGCGAGGAGGAGGGCCGGAGCCGCCCCCGCCCAGCCTCCGCCCGGCAGGGGCGCGAGGAAAGCCTCGCCCCGCCGCGCCGCTCTCCCCGCCCTCCGCGCACGCCTTCCGCCTTCACCTAGGGCCGTAGGTGCGGCGCGGCGGGGCCGGCGGGGGTGGCCGCGGCCGGAGGGAGCCGGGAGCCGGAGCCGGAGCCGGAGCCGGAGCCGCCGCCGGGAACTGCGCCGCGGCGACATGTAGCAGCGGCCGCAGCCGACCCACCTCCTATTTGCAACTCTTTTTTTTTTCCTTTTTGGAGGGGCGGGGGGCGCGGCAAAATTGTATCTCCGCCCTCGCTTTCTTGCCTCCTCCCGGGCACGAGCAGCATCTGCCTCTCAAGACTGAGGGGCCCGGGGGCGGGCGGGGGCCGTAAATCAGAGTTGGACCGGCACTGCCCCCCGCGCCTGCAGGGCCACCATGACCGAGGAGAGCCCCGAGGTTCCCAGGGAGCTGACAGGTAAGACTGGCGCGGCCGCGGCTCGCCGCCCGCCCCGGCGGTCCCCTCCCCGCCGCCCCCCTGCCCTGCCCTCCCCGCCGCCCTCCCTGCCCTCCCCTCCCCGCCGCCCCCTGGCCCTCCTCCGCCTTCTCGCAGGTCCCGCGAAGTCGCGGCGCCCCTCAGGTCGCAGCCGGGCTGGGCGGGGCGCCGGGAACTTTGCTCGCGTCTCGCCGCCCGGAAAGCCCGGTCCCGGGAGGGCGACTGTGGGGGGCAGCGGGGGCCGGGGGGTCCGGGGCGCCTCCCCAGCCGCGACCGGGGCGGGGGGCGATCGCGGTGGGCGGAAGAGGGGGACGGGCTGCCTCGGGCTCAGGAGCTCCGGAAGCGAGGAATACCTTTTGCAGCGACCAGCCCCCTGCCCCAAAGTCGGGGAAGTCCGGGAAAGGCCAGCGCAGGGCCGGGGCGGAGGGGGTGGGGGGGCGAGCGCACAGTGGGTCGCCTCCCGCACCTGCCGGGCGCCACCCCCGCCCCCCGCGAGGTGCTCCGCCCACGCGCAGGCTGCGGGGAGGGGGCGCTCGTCGGGAGTGCGGACCGAGCCGGGCGGGGCGGGGCTTCGCCCGCGGGCCGGGAGCGTAAGGGTTACCGGAGTGACGCTCGCTCGGCCGGCAGACTGAGGGTTAATGGTACGAGCTTGTTTTAATAATAATTAACCTACCGATTCTCCCCATCCCAAATCTCAGGGAACCCAGGTGCAGTACCCTCTGCAAGGTGACCCGTCGTTTGAGTCCCCTGAGGTTTTTTTTGCTTTTGGGGTTTGTTTGGTGTGTGTGTAGGGGACGTTGGGCTGGATTTTTTTGTTTTGGGGTTTAACTTAATTATGTGGAGGGTTAAAATGGCAGAGTTATGATGAGGTGCGGAGGAGTGTTCCGAAAACGCAGCGTTTAAACGTGTGCGTATGTGTACATATAGCAGTTGTATTTTTACAGGGTGTGTGTGTCTGCGCGCGTGTTTTGAGCCCTAGGGACGTAAATTCCTTACTCTCCCATCCTTGGTACAGTACTACACAGAAAGGTGCTGTTTAATCGGGGCTGCCAGCGAGAGGAAATTCTGCCTGCCCATTTATCTGCTCTTGAGAAATTGGGCCCTCGGTTTCTCCTCTCAGCCATAATACTCTGGGGGAATTTGTGTGTGCTCTTCCATTAGTGACCTAACTCAGCAGGTGACACTTGATGTGAAGAAGCTGTTGCTAGGTTTCTATGAAAGCTTCAGGTTTTGTGAAATTAAAAAAAAAAAAACAAAACAAAACCACCAAAACCCAATCTTAACTTTTCACCCAAATTTAGGATATGAAGTTACCACTCCCTTCCCCCACTCTGGCCTCTTCTCTCGCCCCAACCTTGTGGAGTCGGCTCCTGAGATAAAGCATCAGCTGCCTCTGCTGGAGTGAGTGGCCCATCCGGTTCTGGGAGGCTGAGGTCGTCCCAGCACCCCACCCGGAAGAGGAAACCAGTGCCCAGAGTCCCTGCAGTTCCCTGGGGAGGTCCTGTGAAAGTTGAGTGGGGAGAGCTTACCTCCCTGGCCAGGCGATAAGGATAGCTAGAGAGGTGGGCAGAGTTTAGGTTAGTTGACCTTGAGCCTGGTAATGAAAAGTTTCCGGTAGTTATTCAGATTCCAGAGAGGGGAGGGCTGGGAATAAGATACCTGGTTTATGTGAATGGTTCTCAAAATAAATCCTTTGGTATGTTTGAGAATTTGATTTCATCCTTATCTAGACATGGAATTTGTGTTTATTGAGTCTTGCTCAGCTCACAGATCCTTCAACCAAGTGAAACATGCTTTTGTGATATGCCTGGTCTGATTTTTATGGGCCTTTAAATAGTCTAATTAGTCTGGGGCTGGTGAAATTCCTGCACCTGCTTTTCTCTAATTTCAAGTGTTCATAGAATTACACGTAGATCGATTCAAAATGGCAACCACGTGAAAACCTTCGTGTATTCCCCTAAGCTAATCACCGAAGATAGTAACAAAATGCATTGTGTATCTTTCTGATAATGAAAGAAATACAGGCTTTTTTATAAAAAAGTTTAAACGCTAGGAAGAATGAGAAGACTGTCGACCGTATTACCACTCCGAGATAGCTACTTTTAACCTTTTGCTGTATAACTTTCCAGTCCCTTTCCGTGGGTGTATGTTCTTATTTTTTTTTTCCCCAAAATTTACTTATTCTAGAGAGAGAAGAAAGAGCACAAGGGGAAGAGGCAGGGGGAGGGAGGAGAGAATCCCAAGGAGATCCCACACCCACGGTAGATCCTGACACGGGGGTGGTCCCGCCACCGGAGATCATGACCCCACCTGAGCCGAAACCAAGAGTAGGGGGCGTTCAGCTGATTGTGCCATCCAGGCGCCCCTCTTGTTTCCGATGTTCCTTTCCCACATGCCTTTTTTAGGGGAGGGAGGAATGTCTTTATCTGTTCTGAGCTCTGATAGAGAACTCCTGGCTCAGTGAGGTCCCCCACTGGTCCCCTCTCCGCGCCCCAGACCTCCCACCTGGTTGTTGCTGGTTCTGCCCTCCCACCCCCACGCCACGAAGCTGGACTTTCTCTTGTTTCTATTCTCTTCTCCGTGTGGGGGATGCTCTTCCTTCTTCACTCTTCTCTAACTCAGCAGCTCTAAACTTGGTGGGTTTGATGGTCCCTTCATTTAGCACGGATAATTTAAAACATAAACTGGGGACACCTGGGTGGCTCAGTTGGTTAAGCAGCTGCCTTCGGCTCAGGTCATGATCCCAGGGTCATGATCCCAGGGTCCTGGGATCGAGTCCCATATCGGGCTCTCTGCTCAGCAGGGAGCCTGCTTTACCCTCTGCCTGCCTCTCTGCCTGCTTGTGTTCTCTCTCTCTGACAAATAAATAAATAAAATCTTTAAAAAAAAAAAAAAAACATAAATTGGACTACAGCACAAATAGAAGTAAAAATTGTATTTTCTTCCTGCAGCTCAGTGGATTGTATACTTTGGACACCGTACTTTGGATTAGTGGTCTGTGCCCGACTCCTTTAAGATTCTGCTCAGGGGTCCCCTCCTCCCTGAAACTTTCAGGAATCTCCTTGTCCATGATCTCATGCTAGTGAGTGCGGATTTGCCTAGAGGCATTTATCTGAGTTCTCTAGATTAGAAGCACCTGTGGAAGGCAGGGGCCGTCTGTGTCCCAGCACCTAGCTGACAACTTGGCAAACAGGAGCTCCTCCTGTGTCCATGTATTTGTTGAATATATGAATACGCCAAGATGATTATAATATAGAATACAGAGCTTTGGGAATATAGAGGAAGTTGCTATATATGTGCGTGTGTGTATTTTAAGATTTTATTTATTATTGGACGGAGCAAGAGTAGGGGAGAGAGCACAGGCAGGGGGAGCGGCAGGCAGAGGGAGAAGGGGAAGCATCCCAGGACCCTGGGATCACAACCTGAGCCAAAGGCAGACGCTTGACTGACCAAGCCACCCAGGCACCCGAGGTCGCTGTATTTTGTAGTAGAATGGAACCAGGAGACTAGTGAAAGGGCATCCCAGGAAAGAGAACAGTACACACAGAATCCTGGGGGTGTGCAAGTTGGAGATGATAGGGATGATTGGATTGTTAAGCGTGTGTGCTGAGAAGTTAAACTGGAAAAAGTGGAAGACCTTGGGTGGCTTGCTACAGGGTTGGGTTTATGCAAAAATGAAAGCAACTCGAAGAGCAAGAGTGATGTGATCAGACCTGTGGTTTTTGGAGGGTCCCTTTGCTGAGGGAGGGGACGGAGAGCTGATAGGTGGGACATCACGGACTTGTCTTGGGGAGGGAGTCTTGAGTCCTTGAATGTGGGGTCAAGTCTGCGGATTGGGAGCCATGTAGGAGGTGGTTGTAGGAGAGTGGGTGGCTGGCTTCCCATCTGCTAGAAAACGAAATTTCCAACTTCATTAGCGGTCAGAGGATTGGGGAGGAGAATGAGTTTGAGTTGGGGCCTGTTCCATCAGGAGCACTCACTGGGGTCGTTCCTGCCACCAGCCACATTTTGAAGTCTCCCCCGCTTCGCTCTTGATTCCTCCTTTCTCATTGCCTTTGACCACTCTTTGGGGGTGTCGTGCCGTGATCCCTCCAGGAGACAGATGGCCGGGAGCCCCCTTCCCTGGCTGAATTCTCCGGTCTGCTTCTGGGTCTTTGCCATATTTCCCAACTGTGATGTCAGGCACTCCTAGAAAATGGTACTATTTCTAGGCCACTGTGATGGACGCAGGCTGCTGGGGGCCAGAGGCAACCAGCCGACGGAGGTTATGAATCCCTGTTGTGCTTGCAGTCGGCACACAACACAACACTCTGTGGTACTGTCTGCCGTTGCTCATGTTTTTTCGTGTGTGTGCATCTACTTGCCCAGCGAGATCATGTCTTGTCCTGTGTGAACTGGAGCCATGTCACAGGCTTTTACATTTGCCTCTGCATCTGGGAGCACAATATAGCTCCTAGATTGACTATGTGACTGATAACTCCCAGGCTTGCTGAAACAAGCCAAAAAAAAAAAAGGGACCACAATAATAAAAACAACCAAAAATACTCCTTCCAATGTTCTCCCCTTTCCAATGCTTTTTTTCTTAAAGGAATATAATTAAACTCTTCCCTTCTTTCAGAAAGCATAAAGGATGTTATTGGCAGAAAGATAAAAATTGCAGTGACGAAGAAAGTAAAGCTGGAAGTCAAGGGAGACAAAGTTGAAAACAAAGTGCTGGTGAGTATTCTCGTTTCTTAAAATGCTTGGAAGTGAAAGTGTTTTTCCTCTTCGTTGTTCTGATTGCCTCATTTCCATGCAACTCAAGTGCGTGTTTCATATTTTACTGGGAAGTTCCCAGGGCTGTTTTGTCCTGGATTAATTGGAATGGCCTCCGTTGAAAGGTAACAGTAGGATATTTACATTTTCGAGATTGAAGTCATTTCTTAACACCGTCCCGGTCATCCACACTGAGGTCCTCTCCTACAGCCTGTTTCCAAATTATTCAATTTTGGTATGAAATGGGGTTTTAGTTATCTTTGCTGTGGCTGATTGCATGATTTCGTTTGTGAGGACTTAGGGAGGAGTTTCAAGAATTCATCTCATGTTGGTTTAACTCTGTAACTAAATGTTCTCAGATGTTATATCTGAGTCCATCTCCAGGGGAGGAAGATTTCATGGGGACCCTTGGTGTTTTGAAGGGCAATGCCCCGGGGCGGGCGGTACCTGCTAGTGTTGACATTGGACTTGAGGTCCTCCCAGCGTGTGGGGGAGCTGCTGGGTGCCCAGGGATTGGACTGCGTTGGGCCCAGAATGGAGGGGGGCATTGTCAGTCGCTGGACTATAGCTTTAGAGAGGCGAAGGGCCCTTTTTGGTGTTTTATTGGCTTCTCGGTTGAGGTTGTGGCAAACCTAGATTTAGCCTTTGGGGAATACACGTTTGCGTTTTCAAGTTGGAGAGAATATTCTGTTTATCTTTTTATCAGTGGAACTTTCCAAACATATGCGAAAATAGAGATTAGCATATCGACCCTGTGTATGTTCATCCATTTTCAGGGTTTTTCGTGTTTCACCGATATTGTTTGTCTCCCCAATGGTTTTTTTTTTTTTTTTTTGCCCCCGTCTTGGAGTATTTTAAAACAAATGCCAAGCACCTGTCATTGGAAGAGAATCTTTTGAATATTCTGTGCCTGGTCACTCGATCTTCTTCAGAAGAGCCTTCAGAAGGCACCCAATCTTCTTCAGTTGAATTTGCCACAGGATCACAAGTGTCTTTCTGGTAACATCTGTCTTGAGAATCTTTTAGAATATCTGGCTGCCTTCCTCTGTAGATGGAAGGATTATGCTGTTGATGGCCAGCTTCTCTTTCTCTGTGGTCTGGGCAGAGACGGCAGGATGTCAGAGGAATCGAAGTGGGACAACTCGATGGAGGAGGGGTTTTGGCCTGGCCACAGAGTGTGTTCGTGTGGCCCGCATTGTTAGGGTTACCAAGAGCAGAAATGGTGGGTGCTGTCATTCCGAGTTATTTTGCTTTACTAAAGAGTAAATTTCCTTAGAGTATATGTTACTTAACGTTACAGGATAGTGGTATCTTGGGGAGGCGGTAGTGGAGATTTAAGGCCAATCTTTACGTGGATGGATCCACTTTTGTCAAACTCCGTTGTCATTGTCAAGCAGCGTTTGCCACAACAGTGTGACCCAGTGGGTGGTATTATTTGGTATGGATACTCTTCCGCGGCCTAGGACCGAGCCCATGTCACGAGTGAAATCTACGATGTGAAAATAACAAAGACAAAGGTAAGTGTCCAGTGTAACAAAATTAGCACCATGTACAAATACTTATGATTAGAATGTCTAAGGACCTCCCCACATGCCCCCCCAACCCCCACACTCATCTCAACATAAGCTGGAGCTAAGGTTGTCTCCAGATTATCCACATCTTTGCATGTAAACATTTATTCCCCCAAATGTGGAACCTAAGTAGTTTCTGATAGTTTGGCATAAACTTATTTTTGGCTGTTCCTTATGTGCGTAGATAGGATTTATTAACTGAAATACTTGGAATCTGACGATCTTAATAGAAGTTTTCAGGTCGAGCAAGATGGTCAATGACAGACTGACCTTCACATTGTGATTTTGGTTTCTGGGTCGAGAGGAATTCAGTTACTGAAATGAAAACACTGGGGAAATCTCTTTATAATGTTCATTTCTGACTCTCTTTGGCTGTCAGTCCACTAACATCAGTAATAAATGAGTTGGCTTAATACCTTCAGTATATTTTCCTGGAGCTTTACTTCCTTGCCCACAGTGCCTGCCCTTAGCGTCCTTCCTTCTTATAAGGCTGGGAGGGCGTGTTTTATGTCACGTAGTTCCTTCTTTTTTACAGTTGGAGCCTTTATAGGATTTGTAGCTTATCTTTTGTAGAGGGTTTATCTTCATCTTCCTCTTTCTCATGGTCATAATAGCTAATATTTATTGGACATTGACCGGGTGCTGGGCTCTCTGCTCAACACTTAATTATGCGTTACCTTACTCAGTCCCCCAGCAAGGCCCGTGAGTTAGGCCCTGTTTGCATCTCCATTCAGATTGGGACGGGCTAGAGAGGTTGCTTCAGGTCATTTAGCTAGTTAATGACAGAGCTGGCATTTGAACCCAGATCTGCCTCACTCAGAGCCTGTTTCACCATTTTTTTTTTTTAAGATTTTATTCACGTAAGAGAGAGAGCTCAAGAGTGGGGGAAGGGGCCAAGGGAGAGGGAGAAGCAGGCTTCCCGCAGAGCAGGGAGCCCCATGTGGGGCTCGATCCCAGGACCCTGGGATCATGACCTGAGCCGAAGGCAGATGCCCAACCCACTGAGCCAACCAGGGGCTAAGATTTGGACCTTAGGAGGATCAGGAATCCTGTGTTTATTCGGTGGCTCAGTGCATTTATCCACAGTTTCCAGCCTGACCGAGGACGTCCTGTGTGCCACGCTGAGTGCAGGTACAAGACTTCAGGTGTCCAGAGCTCACCGTCTCGCTGGGGAGGTAAACATGTCCAGGGCCCTGCCCCGAGCTGGGCTATGAGCAGGACGACAGGGGGGCTGTCACCACAGCACATCCGAGGGAGCCAGGCTCAGGCTGGCGCATCAGGGGAGAGTTCCAGAAGGAAGGGAACCCTAAGCTGACACTGGGAGGCTGAGTGGGAGTTGCCAAGGGGAGAGAGTAGAGACGCACTGTGGACCAAAGGAACAGAACAAACCAGGAAGCCGGGGGTTTGAGAAGCAGGAGCCGCCGCAGGAGCAGGGCTGGAGCAGGTGCGGAGTGGGGAGTGACCAGGCACAGGGGGATGCCTTTCCTTGCCGTCGGGGTGGCAGGTGCGGCCGGGACTGCTTCAGGAGGTCTCTTCTCACCGCCTGTTTCCAATAACCTTTACGTGAACTTTATCCTCTGGTCTCCAGGGAGGCAGCAGGGCTCAGTGGGGAAGGAGCTGGCCCTGCAGTCACACCCGAGTCACAGCCGCTATGTAACACCTCGAAGCCTCCATTCCTTTCTCTGATGAGACAGGTGTGCAACTGTAGCTGCTTGTTCCCGGCTGCTTTGAAGATGAACTAGGCTTCGCTTTACTACAGCTCGGTGCAGGGCCCAGCACATGGTAAACAGCTAACGAACGATAAAGCAAGAGGAACCGAGAGACCCTGCCTTGTTTCCTCAGTGGCACCAAAAACGCCATTCCTGATGCCCGAGCATCTCCTACCTTTATTGAAGGGTTGGGTTCGGTTCACCGTAGTATTTATAGCTCCGTCTCCTTTTCAGCAGGATAGAGTGCAACTGACCAGATCCGAAATTCCACAGGTAGGGCTCCTGTCCCATGGGATCTGGAAGGTTAGGCTGTGCTGAGGGTGAGGGGGAAGCGGAGAGATCTGTGGTCACATCCGTTTGGCAATCAGGGTGTTAGAGATAAACGAGTGTGTCTACTGCGTGGCTCTTCAGGGCCATTACTAACTGCATCGATGGGCATGGGGGTTTCCTAAGAATGAGCTGGAGGGTGCTTTCTCGATCTTAGTTGGCCAGAGACCCTGATGACTATAGGTTAGGAAACCAGAGGGAACAGACCTGAGCTGGGGCCTCTGGGGACAGTTAAAGGGAAGATAAAAGAGTCTGGAACAGGGCTGTCCATCCTTAGGATGGCTCCCCTAGGGTACAGCCCCCGGGCCCCATACTTGTTATCTGTGCGGTGGGCAGGTCCGCTGAGCTGAAGATAGGAGTCATCTGTTTCTGTAATACCTTCTCTCTTGTTCGTAGGGCATGTCATCGGGAGGAGATTCTGTCTTTTACTCCATTTTCTCATTTGCTAGTTGACTACCCAATTTTTGCAGTTCCTGGACTTCATTTTTATTTATTTACTGAAAGATTTTATTTGTTTGAGAGCAAGAGTGAGCACGAACGGGAGCGGCAGAGAGAGCGGAGAAGCAGACTCCCCACTGAGCAGGCTTCCCGATGCGGGACTGGATCCTGGGACCCTGGGCTCATGCCCTGAGCCAAAAGCAGACGCTTAACCGACTGAGCCATTCAGATAGCCTGGTACCTGGACTTTTAAAACTGTTTTAATTTGTGCATTTTTTAAATTAAACTTTTCAGTTTGGGTTCATTGTAGATTCACATGCAGTTGTAAAAAGTCACACAGAGAGATCCTTGGTACCCTTTACCTGGTTTCTCTGGTCTTGCAAAATCAGCGTGTGAAAAAAAAAATGTTATGTAAATGTAAACACATGGTATTAATGCCTTTTGGGTTTTTTTTTTTTTTTTCACCTGAGATAATTTCCTAGACATTCCTCCGGGTTGTTGCATGTAGCCATCGTGTCCCCCGACCCCCGCTGGGGACGATTCCAAGGTCTGGACGTCCACCCACCTGTCGATGGACCTGTGGGGTGGTTGTCTGTTTTGGGGTTCTTTGGGGTTCTTAGCAGTCAAACTGAGACCGATACAGAGTTACAGACTTGGGTGTGAACTCGCGTCTTCGTTTCTCCCTGATGCGTGGTGAGGTGTGCAGTTGCAGGTTTGCATTGGAATCGCCTGTTTAATTTTAGAAGAAGCCGTCAGTTGTTTCCCAGAGCGGCTCTGTCAGCGGGTAGTCCTGCCAGCAACGTGTGGGTCGTCCGGTCTCTCCACATCTTTGACAGCGTTCGGTATTGCCTGGACATTTACTTTTCTTTTCCTTTTTCTTTCTCTTTTCTTTTTCCTTGCCTTTTGGGGATAATGGTTGGAAGAAAAATACTGTCACAGGAGGAAACAGGGTCCCCGGTAACCTGCTCCCACCCACACTTTGGCTGCTGCTGGCCTCTGGGGAGGGAGTGTGGTCTCCTCTTTCCCGGGGGGCGGTTCTCAACCGTGTGGAAGGTTCATCCCTGGTCTCACCTTCAGGTTTTTTTTTTTTTTTTTTTCCTGTTCTGTTTGAATCCCTGGTTTTCCACAGCCTTCGTCCAGTGGCCAGCAGCAGGAAAGCGGGACTGCCTTTCTTCCTAGACTGAGGAGGCGGGAGAAATGGTATCATCGAGTCTCTTAGAAACAATTCACCCATTGTTCATTTATTTCCTTTTTGTAGAGTTACCCCAGAATCTCTTTAATGCATTTTTTTTTTTTAATTTGTGGATTTGTAACTTTTGAGCATCTTAATTAGACTTGGGATAACTGCCAATTAATATTAAAAATGTTAAAAGGTGTAAGGATGTTGTCTCAGGGGATCCCTAAATAGTAGGCATATCCCTAAAATGTTTCGGTGGCGGTGCTGTCTTCCATTAACTCAAAATACAGACTCAACGACCACTTGTTTATTTTAAAAATACATTCAAAGGGAGGACTCTCCCTCACCTAAAAGTTTCGCAGGTATCAGGGCCCACTTAGTTGTGAATGATTTTAAATCTCAGCTATTTTCAGATCTGGAAAGCATTGTGCTTTGAGATGCAGCCACATTTATGTCGAACGGGCCAATCTGTTTAACACTTCCCTGATTTCCCGGCCCCTTGCACCTAACTCGTTCCAGCCGTATGGCCCGTGGCACCGACACTTCCCAGACAGATAGCCGCCCTGGAACTGGTGTTTTGTGGCTCCGTTCAGGCGACCCCCACCTTGACCAATGGTGTCCAGAATTTTTTTTTTTTAAACCAGTATTACCTTTATAAAGCACATTAATTTTCCGGGGAGCCCGTAAAGTAGACCTATTTTAGGACTCTGTTGTGCACATTTATAGTTGAATCTGAAATAGTATAAACGTAATCAGCGATCGCAGCGAGGCTGTTTTGATGAACATAAATAAGAACTAGAAGGGGGGGATTGGATTTTGTTTCGGCTGCGCAGTATAGAGAGACTCCTATTCACCAGTGAAGTGGTACAAATATCACAGCTTTTAAAATAGTGGGTTCTGCCATCTCGGGATGCTCTCCAAGTTGAGATGGCAGGAACAGCTTTCTTCTAAGTCCTGTATGAACATGTTCTATGCTGACAGCACAGCTTACCTCTAATACATTAAACCGGGTGCAACACGTCAGACCACGCATGTGTTTCCAGTAATTACGGTAGATGGGGGGCTGAACTTCACTTCCGATGTCTGGAGACCGCAGGGGCCTCTGTAGAACATTGGGAAGATCATTGTCCCAGGTCTTTGGGCTCACTTGCCTTTGCAGGAGGCTCTTGTGTGCCAGTTGTTGGGTAATTCGAACAGTTCCCTTTGTGGTACCATTAGGAGTCTCAACTTTTAAGGATCACTTACAATTCAGTGCTTAGATAATTTTCAGAGCACCTGGGTGAAGTTACCCGACTCGAGAAAAGTGAGCTTCAGAAAACAGCAACAACATTGACACGATCATCAGGAGGAAGGTAGCAGAGAGCACCCATTGTTGCTAAGGGGCCTCGCAAAAGTCCTGGGAAATTCAAAATAAACCCTTATTGAAGTGCTTCAGACTTTACCATACCCAGGGCTGGAGCCGGCGCCCACCCATCTCTGGGTAAGATGCGGGAGACGGGCTCTGGCTCCGGGCATCTGTTTCCAGAAGGCATCTCTGGCCATCGTGCACCTGTTACCTGAGATGCATTTATATTCTCCTCTGTCCTCTGCAGCTGCCCCCGTTTCTGCCATCGGCAGGAGAGGAGAGTCCGATGACCTTGGGCACGAGCCCTCCGACATTTATCAGCCTTGGTGTAACTTTTCATTGCTCTTAAAAAGATACTCTTTTCCAGCCTCTGGGATTTAGCCACCCCGGGGAGGCGGGGGAGGCTGGGGTGTGTGTGAGCAGGATGAAAGGGGCATGATGGAAACCGACCAGCCAGGAGATCTGCAGAAAACACAAATGAATGAGGAGGACTCTTTTTTCAGAGCTGCAGGGAAAACAAAGACTTGAATGAAGGGTTGCTGCAACACTGTTGCATTTCACTGGAAACACTGTCAATATCTGTTGTTCAAGTAGATGGAAGGGTGCGACTTTATCAAGTCTGATGAAGGTTAGAGGATTCTGCCTCCCCACCTCCTTCATCCTCCCTTTCTCAAATGTGTGTTCTTTTAAAAGAATTTGGCTTGGTGTATATAGGGCGTATTATCTCAATCTTTGTAACTGTGCCCTATTTCTCTCTCTCTCTAAATAGATCACTTTCCCCAACTCTTTGAGAAAAGAGAGTTAAAGGTGGGAAAAGAGGGCGCCTGGGTGGCTCAGTCGTTAAGCGTCTGCCTTCGGCCCAGGTCAGATCCCAGGGTCCTGGGATCGAGCCCCGCATCGGGCTCCTTGCTCAGCAGGAAGCCTGCTTCTCCCACTACCATTCCCTCTGCTTGTGTTCCCTCTCTCGCTGTGTTTCTCTCTGTCAAATAAATAAAATCTTTAAAAAAAAAAAAAAGAGAAAAGGTTGCTTGGAGTGGGGTGTGTGTGTGCACATGCGCGTGTGTGCACACATGTGCATCTGTGAGTAAATAAAGCAGTCTGTTCGCTTTTACTTATTGGGTCTTTTTCCTTATACTTGTGTTTTGAGAGAGAGTTTTCCTGTTTTGGAGATATTGTGCCTTCGTGAACGCTGGCTTGCAGTGTCTCGTTCTCTTTGGCTGTGGTGGGTGCTCTGTGGGTCCTCTTAGAGGTAGAAGCAGGGGTGCCCACATGTCCCGAATGGTGCTTAGAGCATTTCCAGCCTGTGGCAAGAAGTGGAGATGGGTGTGCTTAGTTGCCTGCTAAGGAGGCAAATGTGTCTATTTCTGCTGGGCCTTGGAGGTCTCAGGAGCCGTTCGTGGGTGCCATGCGGGGCTAGTGCCCGTGGCCTCCATGCGCCCTCTGGCGTGGAGGGACTTGACTTCAGCTGACCCCGGGGAAGTTTGTTCAGACCCTGCCATCCTCCTCAGTTGTCACCCTGATGGTCGTGGGATGGGAGGGCTCTCAGTGGCCATCTAACCGTGCACCCTAGCCTACAAGAAATTTCTTGAGTAACATCCCTCGGCGTCCACTTTTTGCTTAACTGTTTCTGGGGGTGGGAAAAACAAGAGTCTCAGAAAGCCCTCTGTCTGTCTGGGCTGGCACCTGCCTCTCAGGGACTTGTCCGCATTCATTCTAGCTTAGTCTCCTGGAACGTCACGGAACTCACGCCTGCCCATCAGTGCAGGTCAGGCATTTGGAGACGGTTGTCATGTTGTCCCTCAGGCTGAATGTGCTCGCCTCCCGAGGTCTTACTGGAGGAGGATGCTGCTTTCAGAGCTCGCCATTCTGATCACCTTGCTTTCCAATCACCCTGCTTTGTCAACAAGCCCTTTATGTTGTAGATGTTTTGAGATCACAAGTATTTGGTAAACTCGGTGAAACTGAATTAAGCAGAATTTCTCAGAGCCTTCAATGGGCTCCTGTGGATTGTGTTTCTTGAAGGGGGATGGTGTACATGTCATCACAGAATTGTCCCTCTAGACCTTGTAGGAAACATCAGTGTATTGAGGTCTGCCTAGTGAAGAATATCAGCTACATATTGCTTACTTGTGCTCTATCTGTTAAAGAAATAATTAAATTTAATTTAATTAAAAAAATTTTTTTTTTAAGTTTTGGAAGTATCTGTGCTATTTGCATTACTAAAAATTTATATAGGAAAGCAAAACTGAAATATCACCTAGGCGATCAATTTAGAAGCGACCTTTGGAAAAAATATCAGTAAGTATTTTTATATTATTCTACACACATGTATGTATAAATGTATAACATTTTTAAGGTGGAAGTATGAATACTTTATGGTACTCTACTTTAAAAACATATGGGGCGTCTGGGTGGCTCAGTGGGTTAAAGCCTCTGCCTTCAGCTCAAGTCATGATCTCAGGGTCCTGGGATCGAGCCCCCCATCGGGCTCTCTGCTCAGCGGGGAGCCTGCTTCCCCCCCTCTCTCTGCGTGCCTCTCTGCCTACTTGTGATCTCTCTCTCTGTGTCAAATAAATAAATAAAATCTTAAAAAAAAAAACATAGTGTTTAAGGTCAAAGCTTTCCATGACAATAATGTGTATATATTGTGTATTTGTTAATATTGTATATAAGTTATATATTGAGTAATAGGTATCTATGTTTTGGACTCCCACATGGCACTTCATTAATCGCTATGGTTTAACACTTATTGTGAGATACTTAGGTTGCTTCCAATATTTTGCCCTATAAATGAGTATCTCCGCCTATTTATTTCTCTTGGATGAATTCCTGGAAGTGGAATTGCCGCTTGACGGGCTTTCTAAAGGATACGTTTTTCACCTGATTGTTATTCAGGAAGTCTCGATGGAGAATAATTCCCCTACCGCATCAATTTTATTGTCTTAAAAAAAAGTACGTTTTGCAGACTGGCTCGCTCTCTTTGTTCAGTTTCTTGTGTGTCTTTGGCCGTCACTCCTGGGACCCTCGCTCCCAAGGCAAACTTTTTTTTTTTTTTGGCAAACTGAGGCCCTTTCTGGTGTGCCTGTGGGACCTGTGGTCTCTCCTCCTGTGACTTATCTGTCGCCTTAGAGCCCTGTGGTTCCTGTGCCTTCTGTTCTGCAAACGCACTGCCAGAGTCACAGCCTTTCTTTTCTTTTCTTTTCTTTTTTTTAGTTTTTAAAAATTGTTTTTATTGCAGTGTAGAGGACATAGACTGTTAGGTTAGCTTCAGGTGTACGATCCAGCTTGCTGCGACAGGTCTGCGAGCCCTGCTCTGCTCACTGTGCTAATCACCGCCTTTCCCCAAGTGTGAGACTGTATCGTGGGCTTTTGCTCCTGTCGGGGGTCTTTCTCCCATTGGGTCCTTGAATGCTCCTTATCAGTGGTCGTTGAGCAGATGCGCAGGTGACAGGGCCCAGGGCACTTGCAGGAGACCAGGCGTCCTTGAGGAGACTCCTGAGTGCATGAGCGCGGACAGCTGGTCTGGTGCCTTAGAGGAGAGTTTAGTATCCTCGCGGAAGGAGCCTTACTTGCCTTACAGAGGGTTGTGAGGGCAGCTTACTTCTCCTGCGTGGCCCGCCCCCGGCCCTTCTGTCCCCACTCCTGTCCCCACTTCTCTGCCCTCTCCAGACCCCCCCCACCCAGGTGGGACTGGGTGGGGCGGGGGCGTGTCCAGGCAAGGACCCAGGCTCCTCCCCGAGCAGCTTCTCGGAGAGCCCCCTCTTCCTCGCTGAGCCCCCAGCGGTTCAGCCTGCATCGCTCCTTGGCTTGTGGTTCCACGAGCTTCCTCAGGGACCCCCTCATTATTCCTCTGAGAGCAAGCCCACGAGACTTCTTCCTTCTTCCTTCTCTCTCTCTCTCTCTCTCTCAAATAAATAAATATTTAAAAAATTTTAAAATGATGTTCTGGAGAGCGATGCTTGTGGTCTAGTTAGCCTTAAATCCAGGGGTGGCTTTTTTTTTTTTTTTATTTTTGATATCTTCACAGAGTTTTTATGCTTTCCATTCTTGTAGCAGTGTTGTGTGTGTTCTGGATTAGTCTGCCTGGGCTTGGGTCCTGAAATGGCTTTGTGTGATGCTCTAACCTTAGGCCAATGACTGACTTCTTCTTGCCTTGCTTTTCTCACATACAAAATGGGTGTAATGATAGAACCTACTTCATAAATTTGACTTGAAGATTAACGCGAGATTACATATAAAATACTTTAAACAGTGTCTGGCCTACAGGAAGTCGTCAGTCAATCTCAGGGCTTGCTGCTGTGGGGAGTGGGGTGCAGTGATGGTGCTCAGTACTCTGATCGCAAGAATCTGATTGTATTTCCATAGTCAGAGATGGCTCTGGTGTATTTCATATAAATGTTTTAAAAGAGGTGTGTCTCCTTTGTATCTTCTAGTCTTGGGCAAGATACTTATGTTGATGTTTTCTCTGCTCAGAGCTTTTTTAAGCCGGTATCAGTTTGTCGATAGAAATGGGTTTAGGGGGCACCTGGGTGGCTCAGTCAGTTAAGCATCTGCTTTTGGCTCAGGTTATAATCTTGGGGTCCTGGGATCGGGCCCCACATCGGGCTCCCTGCTCAGCGGGGAGTCTGTTTCTCCCTCTCCCCCTGTTCCTCCCCACCATTTGTGTGTTCTCTGTCTCAAATAAATAAAATTTTTAAAAAGAAATGGGTTTAGGATTTTTTTTCACTCTGCTACTCCTGAGGAAGGTGCACGGTTTTTGAGAAAGCCTTCTTTAAGAAAGGGTTTAACGAGTACATTGTTGAAGACTGTCTCTGAAAGTGGTATTGTGCATTTGTTCATTTTTGGCCGGAATCTTTTCTCACCTCCTTTTTACTACAAATTCAGGTGTGTTCAGAAATATGCTCAATCCCCTCTCACTTCTGCGTTAGTCAGATTAAAAAAAAAAAAACAAACCGAAAAACAAAAACAACCCAAATGCCATGAAAATCAGTAGTTGACTCTCGTTCATCCTGAAAGGGCTTTGTTGGCCCGTTTGGGTCCCTGCTGTCTGTTCTCAGTGCCTGACTCTCATTGCTCCTTCTTGCATTTCAATCATGTTGCTCTTTGTTCTGGGGCATCATTTGGGTTCCCTGGCTTGTGTGGCTCTGCTTTCCCACGTTAGAGCACCCCTAGGCATGCGGGATTCTTAATCTCCAGGCCATGCGGAATTCCTGCCTTCTCAACACGGTCAGGTCAGGGTTAACCAGCCTTAGAGCTGTTGACATTTTAGAGCAAAGAGTTGTTTTCTGCAGGGGCCGCCTGTGCGTGATGGGACATTCAGGAGCATCCCTGGCCTCCGCACACTGGATCCCAGCAGTGTCACCTCCTCCTTCCGGTTATGACAGTGGGATATCTCTTCCGACATCACCACATGTCCTCTGGGTGACAGAATTGCCCCCGAGTTGAGAATCACTGGTTTAGATCAGTGGGTCCCCAAATGTCAGAGAGCAGGACCTTATTCGTATATTTGCGTATAGAATTCTAAGTCTGGAAATGTAAGGTTCTGCAATACAGTTATGGCTAATTGACCTAAAAACCCCTATACATTTAAAAATACTTATATTTGAAGTATTTAGGTGGTTAAATCTATGTAAAACAAAAGGACAGATTGTACCAAATGGAAGTTTGTCTTAAGAGATGCCTAACAGGTTCCCCTGCTGGTTTTCAGAGTGTGGTTCTGGGACCTGCACGTGAGCTTTGCCTGGGAACTTCTTAGAAATGGAGACTCCTTCGGGTCTCGTCCAGAGCTGCCGAGCCCCAGACTCTGGGAGTGGGGCCCAGCCATCTGTTTTCACAAGCCCTTCCAATAATGGTGATCCGCACGAAACTCCAGAGACTCGGGATTAGATTCTTAAACCCCCATTGGAGACCTGTGGAATAAGGCTTACTGAGAAATCCGCCTAAGCTGTCGTCTGCAGGACTTTAGAATCTGCTTAGGGAAGCGACGTTTACTAGGCAGGGGATGCTAGCTACCTGCTGGCTGGGAGCCTGCCCGTCCACAGCTTCCTCGTGGGGTTCTCCTCCCCTCAGCGTCCCCGGCCGGGCCCGGGACACCGCACCCCGGCCGAGCGAGTGGTGGTCGTGCCTGACCCCTAAGGCGGCATCTGTAAGTCATCCAGCAGCTCCAGACGGCTGATCCGTGTTGGACAGAGATTCGTCTTGGTCGGGCAGAGAGGAGGGGTGGGAGGGGGAGGCAGACGGACAGACTGACAAAGACAGAGAAGGGAGGGGAAAGAAAGCCAAAGGCACGAGGTGGAAGCCGCCGGGCGTGAAGAGGCTGTTAATGAGCCATTTCTGCGGCAGGAAGAGCAGAGCGGAGGGGGTGCCAGGGCCCGGCCTGGATGGCTGCTTGGGAGAGCGGGAGCCTGAAATGGGCATATCCAGGGACCGTGGTTTTTGGTTTCCTGCGAGCCCAGCTGGGCAGCTGCTGGTGGGTATTCCTGTCTCGCTTCTCCAAGCAGCCCCATCACGAGCCGAGAGGCCCGCTGTGTCCGCTCTTCGTCACCTGTGAGAGCCGACAGGCGGATACCGTGTGTTAGGAGACCAGGTGGGCTCCGCGGGCAGGTTCACGGCCGGCCACTTCCCCCCAGCAGAGATTCCCCGCCCGCCGGCTGCCTTCAGCCTGCGTCTCCCTTCTCTGTCTGTCTGCATCTCCCCACCAAGGAGAATCTCTGTCCGACCAGATTGGCCCTGTCGGGCTGGTGGGTTGTGACTCACCGACGCCTGCCTTCAAGACCCTCTCGGCACGAGATCTTCATACGGAGTCGACGCTGCAGGAAAGAATGCTGTGCGTCACATTGACTTCCCCCAAGAGACCTTCACAGGGTGTGTTTCAGAAAACCTTAGACCCTGCTTCACTTCCTTAAATCTGACTGAAGAGAACAACTCATCGTTAATTTGTTCCAGGGATCCATTGCTTTGACTTGAGTAACATTTTCTCTTTACTTGAGTAACATTTCCTGTTGAGGACTCGCCATGCTCTCTCTTTGGAGGGAGAGTCAGAGCTTTAAAAAAAAAAAAAAAAATCGCTGGAAGTACAAGCAATCGAGTGTTGAAATCGGCCTTGTGAATCATTTTGTAGAAATTCGGTGGACCTAAAGAAATTTCTTTTTAGTTTGAATTAGCAGCACAGGCCTTGTTCAGTTGGTCAGTCCCACCCGTACTGTCCCCGCCGTGGCTCGCTCCCTCCCTCTCCCAGTCAGACCCGGGGCAGAGCACAGGTGCCTTCCTGTAGCAAGTTCACGGGATTCTTTCACACGAGTCACCCGGGGGAGGAATGGGTGGAGACGCAGAGTATTTCACTGGTGGCTCAGGTGGTTCGCTGACCCCGGTGGGGTAATGGATGATGGCACGTAGGCCAGTGCTTGTTTTGTTTTCAGGCCCAGTTTAAAAGATTTAGAGCAATCTGGGTGGCTCAGTCCGTGAAGCCTCTGCCTTCAGCCCAGATCAGGATCCCAGGGTCCTGGGATCGAGCCCCCTGCTCCGCGGGGGGCCTGCTTCTCACTCTTCCTGCTGCTCCTCCTGCTTCTGCTTGCTCTGTCAAAAAAATAAGTAAAATAAAAGACTTGGGGCCCAACTAGACATTGGTTCTCTTATCAAACTCGGATCCTCGAGGAGATTCTACAGAGAGCCCACGACTCTTCTTACTGTAGCTCTGTGTCCAGCGCTCTTACCCCAGGGTGACCTTCCTTCATGCGGCGCAGGCATATTTGCCTAATAAACGGGCCGGGCCTGGAGTACAGATCTCGAGCCTGGCTGGTTTTCCAGAGTCCCTTTGCTCAGCAGCCTTATCCGGCATCACCATCTCTAACTTAACGTCCCTCGGGATGCGGGGATCAATCACGGTGGAGCGGCAAGGTAGGGAACTGGGCTCGGTGCTTCAGTCAGTGATGAGTGTGATCGAGAAAGCCAGGGGCTGCCTCCTGACCGGTTGGTCTGAGCTCGGCTGCCGTCTCACTGTTCCTGACCCGGGGGCTCGGAGGGTGCTCTCAGGAGCAAAGCCGCCACCTCCCACTGCATGGTCTCGGACCCTGTGTGTGCCACCGCCTCCTGGATGAGGGGGCTTCTCTTATTCCCCTTTCCACACATGGTTTCGGAGAGAGGGATTGATTTCCCCTCTGTGTCGGTGTGGTTTCTCCGTGTACACGGGAGAGAAATGGCATGTCCTTTCCAGCTGCCAACTGGCTGCCGGCTCTTCCCTTCCCTGCAAAGATCGTCTCTCTCTTCCCATCGTGAGTTTTTCTTGCCGGTTTGATGGAAAGATTTCTTACGCTTTAGAGAGGACACTTCATTTCTTTTGTGTGATAAAATTATCATGTGTGATTTTATTATTTTAATTTTTCTACGATTTTATTTATTTAAGAGCGAGAGCGAGAGAGCATGAGCAGAGGGTAGGGGCAGAGGGTCAGAAGCAGCTCCCTGCTAGCAGGGAGCCCTATGTAGGACTCGATCCCAAGACCTTGGGATCATGACCTGAGCCGAAGGCAGGTACTTAACCAACTGAGCCACCCAGGCGCCCCTGTTTTCTTATTTTAAAACAAATAAAGCTGTTACAGTTATTGGAATAACCAAGAAAGCCTCTCGTTTCCTAAGGCTTCTACCAGCAACCCCTTTGAGCCCAGGGGCTAAACCAGAAGAAACCTTGTGTCGCTCTGTGCCTCTGATCCCAAATTGGGGTACAGATCCTGCTCCTGAGATAGGCATAGATGTGCTGGGAGCACAGGGGCTCGTGCCCGGGACTTGGACTCTGCATTTCCCAAACTTGAACAGGTTTCTCCATTTCCCTGTTCTTGGACCCTTTAGCATTCTGACTTGACATATACATTGCACATTTCATAAAGCGCCAAGTCCCCTCTCCTCGGACACCAGTGTTCTGAGGAACTCAGAGAAAAGCTGCCAACTCGTCTCAGTTTTGTTTTTTTTGACACAAGGAACTGTATATTGGAATTTACGCATCCCTTTAAACCATTGTCACATCTACTTCTGTCACTTTGCAGATCAGCCAATGGGGGGGGGGAGGCAAAGAAGAGACACATTGATCTATCCTACTTTTAGGGAGATGGTTAAGATTTTTTTTTTTAACCAAAAAAAACATGTATGTATGTTTGTTTTTTTTACCATATTTTTTTACCTCGACACCAGTCGTATCAAGGAGCCATGTTTTGGGGGAAGAAGGCAGTTTTCCCTGGGAACTGACAGGTAAAGTCAAGGAAGAAGCCCTCTTTCCAGGGATTTCCTCTGTTGGCTTCTCCATTGGAGAAGACATTGGGTCTGCTTCTTAGAAATGTTCAGGTGAATTTCGGAACACTTTGCTTTAAGAGTATTGAGAAATGGGGTGAGAGAGAAGGTTCCTTAAAGACATGAGTCTCCCTGATTGTGTGCAGTTTCTGTTGGGGAACTGTCCCCGCTCGGTGCTGAGCAGCCCTCATGCGTGGGCAGGGTTGCCACAGAAGAGAGGACATAGATTTGGTATTTGGGGTCCTGCACTGGGGGTCAGTGGATAAAAACTACTGGGGACTGAGGATGGTCTTGAGTCAGAAAAATCTCCCTGGGGGCCAGAGCTGTCCAGTAATAGAAGGTGCTGATCTGTGTATCAGGCGGGGGAGGGGTCTGAGTACCTCGGGGTTGGACGCGTTCAGGTACGGATCCCTCAGCCTCTTGACTAGGGTACCCTAGAGGACATCCAGGTATGAAAATGCCTCCTTTGATCTAAGATCCCAGGATTCAGACTTTCACTGCTTATCTATCAAAGCATTTATGGTATAGAGTACATAAATATCACAGTTTTACTGTTAGAAACCTAGGCCAGGACAAAGCAGTCTGCTGAGGACCATCAAGTCCCACACTGACTGTGTGGATTGCCTTTTTTTTTTTGCATTGAAGGTACTTGATTGCTTTGGTGAGGTTGAAAGCAAATTGGGAAGCCTGGCCCTTTGACTTCTGGTGGATTTGCTGCGTTGAGTTCCAGTAGAGCCGTGAGAAGCTCTTTCCAAGTGTGTTTCGCAGGATTAGATTTTGACATGTTTTGACACTGGCGAGTCTTACCCTGAGCCGAATTCTCTGCCTGCCGTGCTGGTGATGGAAAAACAACAGCATCGTCTGTCCATCTAGATGGGGGAAGATGCCGGGGTCTTCAAAGAAACATTTTTGCTTTAGAAGATGACCTGAGGGTTAGTGCTCATGGCCCAGCTCTGCTTTTTTTTTTTTTTTTTAAGCTAAGGGTATGGGGATCGCAGAGGCTTCTTCCTGGAATGAGCGAGAGATGCTAGTTCAATTAATAATACAGTTTCCTCCTAGCAAGATCCTCATTTCTTTGCATCTCAAAAGGTAAGATAATTCACTAGGTCCTCCCTCCCAGCCTGAGGTGAAGTCCTCTCCTTCGTGGTAAGTGCCTTTAAGTTTGTTGAGTAGTTAAGACTTTAGTGGCAAGTTGATGCACCAGGGACTTTGCTTCCCTGATGGGGCTGCCGCTAAGAACTCTCTCTTCTGCTCGACTTTGGACTTGGAAATTTTATGGACTTGGAAATTTTATGTACTGAGTTGCAGCCAACGGAGGCTGTGGATAATTTTTTATTACAAAGTTGTTTTTGGTAGGTGGTCCCTGTCGCTCAGCCAGTGGTGCGCAGAATAACACGATACAGTGTTTCTCT
>CM053608.1:122748106-122773983 GCA_028646535.1 Procyon lotor | reverse complement strand
GACTTCAGCTTGTGTCTGCTGCTAATAACTTCCATGCTCTAGAGCCCACGAATCTGGAAAGTCCGTGCAAACTTCACGTGTATTCATTTTTCTGGGGCCCATACCTTTTATTTGATTTTCCAAGGAGGAGCTAAGCCCCTAAGAACTGGGCATCTCTGCGGAGAGTTTCTTGACTGGGACAACAGGGTTGCAGATTTGAGAAATACTGAATCTCTTTGGTTGAGGCTCTCGCAGAGCCGGTCCATCCATTCCTGTTTACTTGTCCAGCAGCAAACCCTCCCGCACGCGCTCTGGTCAGACAGTAGCCTGAGAAGATTAATCGGTGAGGCTTAGTCAGCGAGCAAGGGCCGTCCTGCTTCAAAGACCCGAATGGACCCAGGATGTGGCGTTAGTTCTGCTCTGTGTGTAGCGTCGTATCTAAAGGGGAAAAGCACCTGAATCAGGTGCAGTGTGAACGTATGTTCTCCCTCTTCCTCTCCCTCCTGCCACACACCAACCCCCCCCTGCAGTTACAGGTAGAATTTAGGGACGGGGCGGGCACCACTAGGTCATTTCTAGGCATTATTTTGCCTCATCGATGTAAGCAGAGGCTTCGCCCTACACTTGCAGAGAAGGATGTTCTCTGTTTTAGGGCTCTGATTTCTCAGATCCATCTATCTGCCTGTGTTGCTGGATTATGACCCAGTGGATGCTTCCCAGGACGAGAGTCACTGGCACTAAAATAGCCTGGTTTACCTTTGTTCCGACTACACAGAAAACACGTCCCGTTAGGAGCTAGCCGATCCCGAGTGCTTGCCGTTTGTCGGGAACCCTTTGTAAGCTTTTTACGTGTAATAACTAATTTTATCCTCCCAAGAAATGAGTTGGTTTGAATAGGTCTCGTTCAGAAATGAAAAGGAAACAAAGCCACTTAGTAATCTCTTCCTGCAGGCTGGTCGGAAGTGTGCGATAACATTCCTACCCGTGACGCTGCATTCTTGGGTGGAATGGTGGAGATTGAGCTGAGGGCCAGGACGGGGGGGGGGGGGGGGGGGGGGGGGGGGGGGGGGGGGGGGGGGGGGGGGGGGGGGGGGGGGGGGGGGGGGGGGGGGGGGGGGGGGGGGGGGGGGGGGGGGGGGGCTGTGCCTCGTCCAGACTCAGGAACGGGAGGAGCCTGGAACACCCTGTAGAGAGACCTTTCTGGGAACTCTGCTTGCTGGCCTCTGCCCGCCCCTCCCCCGTCCCGCCCACCGGTGCGTGCATCCCGCATCCTACACATTCTGGTGGCCGAGCACTGCTTGTCTCTTCTGCAGCTGTCTAGAATTGAGACTTTCTGGGACACCTGGCTGGCTTGATCGAATCTGCTTCTAGCTCAGGTCATGATCCTGGGGCCCCGGGATCAAGTCCTGCATCAGGCTCCTTGCTCGGCGAGGAGCCTGCTTCTCCCTCTCCGTCTGCCTGCTGCCCCCCCCGCATGTGCACTTTCTGTCTTGCTCTCTCTCTGGCAAATAAAATCTTTAAAAAAACAGAATTGGAACTTAAAAAAAACAATTATTTATTTATTTTAGAGAGAGTGCACGTAAATGGGGGAGAGCCGAGGGAGAGGGAGAAAGAGAATCTCAAGCAGACGGGGCTTGAACTCGTGACCCTGAGACTGTGTCCTGGGCTGAAACCAAGAGTTGGTTAAACCAACGCTTAACCACTGGCGCTACCAAGGCACCCCTTGAATTGAAACTCTGCGGGGAGGATTTACAGCACGTTGTGACCTACGGGATAATAGTTGGTCGGTAAAAATGTGGTCATTTAATCCGCTCTCAACCTTTATTGAGCACCCACCCTCAGGTTGGCAGGAACTTGGGAGGTTTTTGTGGCCAAACAAGAAAAAAAGGTCTTTACACTTGATTAGCTCCCAGACTCACAGGGTAGACAGACAGGTGACCCAGGTGTTCTGGGGTTGAGGGAAGGGGGGCACGCAGGGGGCTCTGAGCCCCTTGAGGAGGGTCTGAGCCTGGAGGTGAACCTTGGGGCGGGGTGGGGGAGGGGCCGAAGGGGGCGTTTGAATGAACGAGTCAATTCTTGGTGAATGCCCCCCTTACAGTAGGCCTCAGGAATGTGACAGCCCTGATGCTTTATGCAAATAGGAAAGGTTGAAGTGATTTTCCACCTAAAGACCAGAATACCTTCTAAACCTAGAGATATCAGGGTCCCCACCAGAATGCTGTGTTATGTTACAATGTTGGAAAAGAAGTTCAAGTATTTGATACTGTTTTGGGCCTTGAAATCTGATGCTTTTATAGAAAGGAGGTAAATAAGGTGATTTTATTTTTTTTTAAGAGGGAGAGAGTACAAGTGGGGGGAGGGAGGGAGGAAGGGAGAGAGTCTGCAGCAGACGCACCGCTGAGCGTGGACCTCGACGCGGGGCTGGATCCCATGAGATCCCGGCCTGAGCTGAAACCAAGGGTCAGATGCTCCACTGACTACTGAGCCACCCAGGCGCCCCCGACGGAGGGATTGTCAGGGTCCTCGGACACACACACACTGATAGGCAGCATAAAGGTGTGTGCACGTCAGTGAGTGTCACACGTCATTTGTCGTTATTCTCTCCCGCCGTGGGGGGCTGAGTGTCCTCACCGGTCGAAGTGCTTACCACGCGGAGGCGATTTTTGTAAATGGCAGGATGTATTCCTAACCCTAACCCTAACCCTCTGAGGACGAAGCATGAAGTCGATGGAAAATATTTTTCAGGTTTGGCCAGTGAGGTTGTCGGAGTAAAACAGATGCTCCGTGTGTCTGGCAGCTTCCACGGGCACGGGAAGCTGCTGGCCTCCTCGGGCTGCTGCTCGTTGGACGTGTGATGTCAGCCTCCGGTCGGAGCTGTACGGGGAATGCTTCTTCCCCGGAAAACGACTGCGTCCACCAGCGGTGTTGGTGTCGGGGACTGGGATTCCCGCCTCGTCTCACGGGGGAAGGGAGTTCCCGGCTGGGCTGGCTTGAGCCCCTGGACTGCGGACACCCCAAAGGTGGGAGCTCTTGTGGCCCCAGGACGTGGTGCGCTTTGGCAAACATTTGGGGACCGAGCTCCCCTTTGCGTCTCTTAGCAGTGGGTACTTCCTTTTAAGTTACCAGCAGTGGAAGGAGAAACCTGTCTTCTTCTCCCTAAAAGCGACGCAGAGGAAGCCAGAAGTGTGTTGAAACTGCACTCTGTCTCCTTTAGCTCTTTCCTCCGCCCGGCTGGTGCTCCCTTTCGTGTGTTCGGCAGACAGGATCTTCCATTTTCCGTGAACTTAAAACCTCTCCCTTGCTAACACGGTCTGCGCATTATAACCACTTGAAAAGACACCACCGACACCCTGGAGGGACCCCGCTTTGAGCCAGCTGCCCTCGGGAAGGCCTTACCTGGTTGAAAGCCTTCGGTGGGAGGTCTCTGAAGAGCAGAGTTGCTGTCAAGCTCGGGTTACTTACTGGTCTCACACAGGCCCCCTCCTTGTCCACGTGGAGACGGTTCTCAAGGTCTGTCTGCCGAGTGTGAAGCCGGGATCTCATCTTCTGACGGGTCCGCATTCCACTCCTTTCAAGGCCAGTCTGTCCTGCTGGGTTGCCTCGCTCAGTGTCGAGGACGACATGGGGATTGTCGGGCCGTAGGTACCCAGGGCGGAGACGCCAGGGAGGGCTGAACTTGGGGTGGTTGGGTTAATCCCCCAGAGCATCCTTTTTCCTTCTCCCTGTGGTGATCTGCAAACATTCCAGGTAACCCCAGCTTCCTCTGGAAGGTCTCTGTCCCTGCTGGCTGGGTAGCACTTGAATTCCAGCAGAGAGGACAGGGACTGAAACGCTGGCCCGGTGGGTGGAGTACACGGTGGCTGCCAGCTCGAGCATCTGACCTGGATGGACATTTGGAAGGGCGTTCTCTGTGCGAAGGGGAAGGCATGGCTAGAGAAACGTGAGCTAAAAGCGTTTCATTGTCTCCGTCGAAGCTGCCCTTCTTTAAGGAAATTGTCCGTGGTTGCAAAGGTTTTCTGAGAATCGTCCAAGTGGTTCCTGGTTCTTTTTGCTGGTTTTGTGACCGCTCGTTTTATGGACCGTCACTGGGTGAAACCTTGGGGATTGGCCCTATTCCATGAACCTGAACATTCCCTGCTTTGCAGAGCAGTGTTTCATTTTCTTCCTTTCTCAGCTGTAACGGTCAGATTACAAGAGGTCGGAAGACAGTTCGGCATTTAAGCCACTTTGGTTTTCCAGCTCAGAGTAGAAAAACGGAAGGGCAGAGACCGGGTGGCCTCGCTGTTTTGGCCAATGGAGAAAGAACAGGAGACAGAAGACAAGTCTTCAGGGGAACAGGGTGGGCGCCCAGGGCTCAGGCGGTGCTCCAGGGAATCACGACTCTTCTCATGCCCTACAAAGGAGCCGGCGGTGGGGTCGCTTTCTCTGGCCTGCAGCTGCCGCAGAGAGAAGCCAGCCCCATGCTGGGCGGTGTGCAGGACAATGTGGTCACCGTGGGGGGAGACCCTGCCTTCATCACCACACCCAGACCAAGGCCCTCGCATTCCCAGCGCAAGGTACTAATTACACGGAAGAACCTACTACCTAAAGATTCAAAACATACGTTTTTTTTTTTTTTGGCTGGAACACACATGTCCATGGACAGGGGGACTGTTGGAACAGAGCTCTGTCAGATCGTAACCTCCCTGGTCGGAAGAAAGTAAATTCCTTGTGTCAGGAAGGGCGGACCATTTTTGCAGGAAGTTTAAGTACAGCACAGTGGTCCTGAGGGTCCCGTGTCCTGGCTTCTCAGGGCATCTGTGACGAAGGCCCGAGGCTTCCCTCGTTCCTCACTGAGTGGACAGATCTCTTAGTGCAAGCATGTTCTGGGGTTGGGGCTGCAGCGGCAAGCCAGACGGGTCCCGCAGCCTGGACTGTGGCGGGGGCGGCGGGCAGTGACCGGCCGCTGACATGCGTGAAGTGTCCAGCGGTCACCTGAGCTGGGAGGAGACGGAGACCCCGGGTGCCGGGACCCGTGTGCGCTCAGGGCGCGAGGACGTCCGGGAGGGTTAGTGTTCCCTGCAGGCGCAGCGGGACTGTCGGCCCCGAAGCGGGCCCCCGGGAACCCCGAGAAGGCCGCATGGGCGTGAGAAGGGGGGCCCCGCCGGGCCCCAGTCCGTGCATGGTCTCCTCTGCGTTTGCGCTGGAGCCTTCACCCTCTTGTGGCAGCAGGACTTCTACCTGGTGAATACGACTGGGGACACGGAGACTTCTGTACGGGACTGACTTTGCCGGCAGCCCAGGGGTTCTCACTTCGACCTCGGTCGTTGGTAGGACGCGGCGGCTACGCGCCTCTTCCTCAGCCGCAGCTTTTCTGGCTCTTTGCTTTTGAATTGTTGAATAGAACCCCACGTCACGTACAGCTCACCGTCCTTACTGTCTGTGAGCGTGGACACCGGGACTCTCGACCTCACGCACGGTTCTGTGCACAACCTCCGGACCCGTCCCCCTGGAAAGCTGCGACTGTCCCCCGAGTGCCCAGCAGCCGCCCTTCTGCGTTCTGAGCGTCTGACTGCTCTGGGTACTTCAGCTGACGACCGTGCAGTCCCGAGGCGTCTGGCTTCCCTCAGCCTGATCAGGTTTGCATCTGGATTGCCTTTTCCAAGCCACCCAGCGTCTGTCTGTGCCGGTGGACCGCGTGCCCTCCTGCCTTGGGGACACCGTGGTGGCGGCCACGCCCGGCCGCGCTGGGGCCTGGGGCCCCGGGACAGGACATGCACGCGGCCCAGACCGTCCCCGGGCGGGGGGGTCCCTGGACCGTCACAGGAGAAGCCGGGAAGTGCCATGTTTATCCACGGAGTCCGAGAAGGGCTCCCGGCGAAGGAGGGTCCGGGCCGTGTCCTCGTGCGTTCCACCCAGCGAGGTTTCGAGGAAGATCTAGAAGGGGTTAGTTCGGGATGAGGAGGCGTCATTGGGAAAGGAGGCTTCTTCATGGGCAGGCACACAGATCTGGGGACAGCGTCGTGGGGGGTGGGAGCGTGGGGAGTGGCGAGATCGGGAGCTGGAAGCCGGAGTGGCAGCCGGGGAGAGCAGATAAGAGGGTCCTCTGGGCCAGACGGAGGAACACGGAGTCCCTTCTGAAGGCCTCTGGGAGCTCTTGGGGGAGCTTCAGCAGAAGTGATAACAGCCGCTCTTGTGAGGAGGACCTTCTTGTGAGGAGGACCATCTATCAGCGGTGTGATTATAGAGTATCGCAGGGCACGCCCACCGGTGCTGTCTTACTGACCCCTTCTCAGGAAGTAGTTGCTTCATGATCGAGCATGGATAGGGGTCAGGGGAGAGAGGCCACTGTTTTAGAGGTGGGAGGTACAGGTTCCTTTGAGTGTCGTGTTAATTTGCTTGATTTATTCCTGAGTCTCCCTGGAGCCCCGTCCCCCGGGCTGTGCCCCGGGCTGAGCCCCCCAACATCTATGAGGTGGAGAATTCGTTGAAACTCGAATATTTGCCGTCTGGAAGGTGGGCATTTATGAACCGTGAGAGCGTGTTGACATATTGTCACATACGATGAGCTGTTTAATCTGGAAGCATCTGTAGAAGTGTCACGGGGTGTGAAGGCTTATACTTAATTATCTTGGGGAAAAAAAAAAGGACTGGAAAAGACAACCTGCTTCCAGATTCTAGGGTTCTGCTGTGGGTTTGTTTTTGTGGAAAAGATTTGTGTTCGGTGGCATTTTTCACCTCTCTTGCTGCTCTCATATGGTCTTGTTTTGACTTGTTTGGAAGATAATTTACTCATCTTAAAGAGACCGATTCAACTAATCTGGGAAGTTTATGTGCGGTAGAAAAGCGAAATCCTTGCGTTCTCCCGTTGCAAGGTTTGTGTGTATTCCTTGGGCTTGTCACATCCAGTCAGTATGTGCTGTGTCACAGGCACTGTGCTGGCATGCGGCAGATGGGACAGACCCGGCTGGCCTAGCCATCTAGGCAGCGAGGGAGACGGACCAAGTGTAGGCCTACACACACTAACTGTGGCGAACCTAGAGATTATCGGAAAGGGTATAATGGTAGAATTTGGAGTGTGAGGGAGTCTATGTAGGGTCGTCAGATGAGATACTTCTGTGGTGGGGACATTTAAGATGAGGCCTGAAGGAAAAGTGAGCACGGTTGTGTGAAGAGTGAGAAGAAGGGGCTTCGAAGATTCAATGGAATGTGCAAAGGCCCTGAGAAAGCATATGGTTTTGGGGGGAGTAAAAGGGCGGTGAGGCCAGAGTGTGGTGGGTCAGAGATATCAGGCTGGACCACCTACACTGGGGTAACTAAGGAGTGTGGGCTTCATTTTTAAATAGAGAAATCCCACCATCCGTGATATGTTTAAAATGATTGCTGACGGAGAGTAAGAGCACTGCGGCCCAGGCAAGACCAGGAGTTAGCCACTGCTGGGCTGCGGATGTGAGCGAGAATGGCATGGCGGAGGGCAGGCTGCTCCGCGAGACGGCTCAGGGTCAGGTCAGCAACACACATGCTCAGCCTTATCGCAGACCTGCTGTTCCAGCAGCTTCGGGGCCGGGGTGAGGCCCCGCGGCGACCTGACGCACAGGAAAACTGTTTCAAGGAGAGAGTGGCCACCTGTGCTTCTGGCTTCTGGGTTCAGTATGATGAAGCCCAGAACGCATTCACGAATATTCGATGTCGGTCTTCAGCGAAACTGAAATGAAAGTTCCAGCATCAACTTGATCTGCGTCGGGGATTTCAGATGAGACGAGACCGGGGAGACAGCCTTAGCTTGCTACGCGTCTCGCGTTCCCAACGGGGTTTTCTCGGGTTTCTCCTCCCCTCCGGCTGCTACTTGGTGTGCATGGGCAAACTCTGAATGAGCATTTTGTCGTCCCCAAAAGGAGTAGCAGATGGGCTTTCACAGCTGGTCATATTTTCTTTTATTGCTATATTTAAAACAACATCCGAGATTAGGAAAAGAATTTTCTGGCAACTAGCGTCCCACGCTGCGATAAAAATTATTACTGGCTATCGATACGGGCTCCTGGGCACCTCCTGTTGGGGTTTCCAGTCCAACATCTTTGTAATCTGTCCCTTGGCAAATGCACGTCAATGAGGAAGCAGCGGAAAAGGAGATTTATAGCTTGGTTGTCTCTTCAGGCTTCTGTTTGGTACAGTTAGGACTTCAGAACCTTCCACGTTTGACATTTGGGGTCACAGACTGTGAAATGCTGGGGCCTGCGTGGCCATGGGCTCGGGGCAGGGGGACCATTAGGGCGCCATTTCCGTCTGAAGCGTTGCGCTCGGGCCTTATGATTTCATCTAGTCCCCACTGGGAGGGAGGTGGTATTTCCCCACTTGTAGGCGAGGACGTGAGCCAATAAAGAAAACTCCTGTTTGAACCCGTCTCAGGTGAGACTTTGTTCTGTGCCACACTCATGGGGCGGAGTTGTGTGGGACTTGGGGGACCGGGGCTCACAGAATGGTGTGTGTGCAGAGGAGCCCGGGGCCTCTGAAAGGGACAGAGGACTCACTGGACACTTGGAAGGGGACCAGAGCACCGCGGGACGCCTACATTTAGTTTCCCTGACAAGAACCGGACACAACGGAAAGGGCCCTTCAGATGCCCCGCGTGGGGCGGGCTCCTTCAGGACTGACCTGCGAGTTTTCTGGATGGCGCTGTGCGTCTCCTTGGAGCAGGTCATTAAAAGCGTTCTTGCTCCGTGGATGTCCTTTCTCTCCCTCTCCTGTGCGTGTTTAATTTATTTACCTTTCTTCCCCGCAGACCTGCAGACCTTGCGTCTTTTCTGGAGAAGTTCCATGTCTCTGAGTCACACGCCACAGCCTCTCGCCCGCCTCTCTCTCAGGTTCGGCTGTGTCTTCCTCCCTCGCTTGTCCCAGGTCCTGTAGGCCTTGGGAGCGCTTCCTCAGGGATCCCGTCTGCCTTCCCCTCTCCCCTGGCCCTTGTGGAGACAGTGGTTGGGGCGATAAAGTGACTTGGAGGTGTGAGGAGCCCGACAGGACTCCTGTCAGTGGATGAGGACGTTGGGCCAGCGGTTGGTACGCTCGGCCTTGGGGCCTGGGCTCCGCAGTCCGTCCCAGTCTTCGGAGGGTCCTGTGTACTTGCAGTCACAGAAGATCTTTCGGTCACGGGGAAGAAGACCAAAGCTCACGAGAACCACTGAGGTATTGAAGATGACAACGGGCAGTTCGGACCCAAAGCAGAGGTCACGGGCTAGTGACACGCCTTCTGTGAACAGTGTTTAAAAAAAAATTAAAGTCGGTTACTACCATTTCCAAATTCGGAGATTTCAATATTAAGTGGCTGATTCCGGCCACTCTTGGGCTGCATTTGTCCCTCACGGGGGCCAGAGGAGCTGGTGACAGCCTTTTAGCCGAGGCATGCTCTCCTCAGTGTCCCGGGATCCCCAGGGCGCCCCTGCCCCTGAGGTCCAGTGTTGGCTGCCATTTCCTGGCGCCCTTCAGGCTGGTGGGCTTCCGTTCAGCTTGCTTTGCTCTTTTCCCACATCCCCGTGGCCTCTGGACACGTGAGCTCGCCAGCCCTCATCCTAGATGGCCGGGGTGCGACACGTTGAGAAGTTTGTCATTTCTTTGCAAAAGCGGAGATGAGAAAAGTCTTCTTCCCTACAAAGAGCCATTGCTGGAATTCAGGTCAAGGTCTGAGGAGAGGGAAGCACATACCGCAGTGGAGCATGAATGGGATCTTTCGGAGAAGTCCAATGAGAGCTCCAATCACCTCTTTGGTCCTGCCTAAGGTGCAGATCCCTTCTTGTTTCAGACAGAGGTTTTCAAAGAAACAAAGTATCTCAACAGGTGTGTGTGCGTGTGTGTGCGCGCGCGCACGTGTGTGTGTGTGTGTGTGTGTGTGTGTGTGTGTGTGTGTGTTGGAAGATGGGGTTGAGGAAAAAGCAGAGAGATGACAAACAGGGATGTCTCTACCCCGAAGGAGGGTTGTTCAGGCTGTTGGGTGTAGATATTTGGAGAATATTTGGATAATAGAGATATTTGGGAAGTTTCCAACTCCGCTCTGGTGTGCGTTCATGTGTCATTCATCGTTTGGTAGGAGTTGTTAAAGACCAACTGCGGAGAGCATGGGACCCTATTGAGCTGGGAGGTTAGGGTTAAAATAACCCACTTGTGCACAGCGAGGCGTGCCGTGGTACGTCAGGAGCGGAGGGCAAGTAGACGAGTTTTTATTCGGTGGTTATGCGGGAGTCACTGATGGAGCACGTGAGCGTCTGGCCTGCGCCGCTGAGGATTCGGAGGCCAGAAAGAGCGTGTGGACACTAATAGATCATTCCAGTGTCTCACGATGAGAGGCGTGCCCACAGAGCTGCGGGTCACAGCCGGGCCCTTGGCCCCAGTCCTGGGTTGGAGGGATGCTGCCCCGGGAAGGTGAGACCGCGTTGAGCCTTGAAGGCTGAGTGGCGGGTGGCCAGGTGAGGGCGAGTGGGGAGGAATTCCGAGTGTGAGTGCGGTTGGGGATGGAGGGGCTGTATCGGGGCAGGCGTGCTGACGCTCTCGGGAGCCCGGGAGGAAGGGGAGAGAGACGCGGTGAGACTGATGCCTGTCTGCAGTGTGGTCACGGGGTCACAGCCCGGCCGCGGGACCGCCCGCGCGGACGCCAGGGAAGCTGTAACCGGGTCGGAAAGTCCATTTTGATTTTCAGAGGCAGGGAGGCTGGGACCTGGGATGGCCTAAGCCCCGATTTACCTGCTGTGGGTGAGACTCTCCTCCAGGCTGCTGGCCCCTTGCGGCTTAGAGGATGGACTCCAGTGCTCCAGTGTAGACGTAGAAAGATCGAGGATGGTGAGTCGGTTTATCATGTTGCCGAGCTCTTAGATCAGATTATGTAAGTTTTTTTTTTTTTAAGGTTTATTTATTTGACAGAGAGAGAGAGATCACAAGCAGGCAGAGAGGCAGGCAGAGAGAGGGAGAGAAGCAGGCTCCCCTGCTGAGCAGAGAGCCCAACATGGGGCTGGATCCCAGGACCCTGAGATCATGACCTGAGCCCAAGGCCGAGGCTTTAACCCACTGAGCCATCCGGGCGCCCCATTTTTTTGGGGGGGGAGAGAACTTGTAATTTGCTGAGTTTTGCGGAAGTGGATCACATTTATCAAGATAAACTGTACAAGCAATTTGATTATAGCCTCGTTTCTAGGGGAAATCACTCCGCGAGAAGAAAGAAACTTCCTGCAGGGCAGGAGGCCTGCAGCCTAAGGGAGGGAGCGTGGCTGCCCCTCACACCCTGGGACCCTTGACCAGGCCCCGCCCCCGTCCTGGGGTCAGAGCAGCTCTCCACTCCCCTTTCCTGTAAGAGCGGCGGGAGTCAGGTGTTCTGTGCTGTGTGCGGGGGCGTCCCTGGCAGGTTGGGGCGAGCCCTGCACAGAACATCCTGGGTGAGGATTACCTGCCCCCCCCGCACCCCCGCTGCCCCAGAGCCACCGCCGGTGCGGCCGCCCCTTGGAGGCTAAAGAGACATTGTGGGTGCAGGTGAGGCTGTCCTTGCTCTCCCCCGGGCCGCGGCCTGGCCCGTGGCCTCTCTGCTGTCTCCGAGGCTGCTGGAGCGCTCCTCTCAGGTGCAAGTCCTAGCCTGTCACTCCCCGATTCAAACCCTTCAGCTGGTCCCCGGGGCGCGTCGGGGGAGGCCAGCCGCCAAGACTGCTGGCCGGGGCGGGGCTGTCTCCCCACCTGCAGGCCCGGCCCCCCGCGCCCCTGCTTGCGGGTGGACCCCTCGCCGGCCAGCCTGGCTGCCCCCCCCCCCCACCAAGAAGCACCTTCCCCACTATAATTTTTCACGTGGATATGAGAAGCCTAGTGCAAAGGATGAGTCCGTGGTTTCTGTTTAAGGAATCACTGGTTCCTCTGCTCCTTGCGTCCTCCTTAAGGGCCGGTGCCTGTTGAGTGAATAGCTCACGTGCTGGGTTGCTTTGAGCATTTAGTGCCGGGAAAAATGAGCTTTTCTCATTTAAGAAACTGACCTCTTGCCTTTAAAAAAGTCAATTAAAATCAGACTGTGGGTTTGTTGTGTTGTGTTGTGTTGTGTTTGCTTCTGTTGCCAGAGCCCCAGAACTAGAATTTTCGGTCGTGGTAACCCCAGCATTCTAGGTGGCGGCCGGTTGGGTCCGCCCCGCGCAGCTGTCCTCTCCCGGTTCATCCGTTTGTTTGCAGATGTTTGCCGAGTGGTTGTCGTGTGCGGGGCGCCGGGGCCACGGTGCTGGGCAGGACGGGCAGGCGAGGCTGCGGGGGCGGGGCGGGACGAGCGTGTCCTGCTGTCGGGCAGGGAAGTGGCAGAAGCGTGGGGGGAGTCGAGGATGACCCCCAGGTTCCGGTGCGGGTAGGGGTTTCGGGGAGGCTGAGGGAGGAGCAGGTGGGGGAAGGGGTGGCGAGTGGAAACCCTGTTGGACACGTCCAGGCGGAGGTGTCCTTGGGGTGGCCCGGCGCTCAGGAAGAGATTCTGCTGCTCCTCCTCCCTCTGTCCCCCGCACACGGGTGCTTATTCATTCAGGGGATCCCTCTTGCCCACTACAGCCTTGTGGTTCTCACGTGGCTTCAGCTTCCCCGGCCACAGGAGAAGGCCTGATGGCTCTGTGCCTGCTGGGCCCTGCACCGCAGGCACTTGTCCATAGTGATTCGTCCCAGGGAGGGGGCTGGGCACACCCAGGTCCCTTACCGGAGCCTTTAGAGATGCTGCCTTGCAAGGCAAGGAGCCTGGATGGTGGCCCCGAGCCTTCTGTGCCACGAGGCCTGCGACATAGAGGAAGTCCCTCTGAACAGTAGAGAACAAGCCTCTCACCCAGAAAAGCAGAGATTCGAGAAGTGTGGACCAACCACTTCCCTGCTCTTTGCCACGCTGTACCCCTTGGGATGCCAAGGTTCCGAGGTGTGAAACGGAAAAGCTTTGTTTGGTCAACCGTGTGTAAAGAAGGAGGACACATCCTCCAGAGCAGAACTTGTCAGCACCTTTAAGAGCGCGTGTGCTTTGTGCCTCTTCAAGAGCGGGGTTAGTGCCCCGGATTTCCCAAATTTCTTGGTGTATGGATTTGGAAAAGGAAACGGGACACCCGTCCGTATCCCATCTTTGGCTACTTGGTGGAACTGGACACCAGGTTCCACACAGGTGGGGCAACGTCCCGAAGTCTCGTGTGTAAGGGCTGGTCTGGAGGATTGACTCACACGCCTGTCTTTTCCACTCATTTCACTGCCCTGTGTGGGTTGGTGCTGCTTTCTGTCCTTGACGTGTGGGCGGCTTGTCCCTCTGCAACCACAGGTGTCGGCCTGTGTGCGTGTGTTCCAAACTGCACTCGAAGTTCTGGTTCCTAGATTACTCAGGCGTTCTCCGCAAGTGGGCAGTTAACCTGTGAAAATCCTGGAAAATACACCGTTCTCCTGGTGTGATTTCCTTATAAGGTAAGAAACATATAACAACTCAGGGTCCAGGGCTTTACATGATAAGGATGTGTTGGATTATGAAAATGATATGAGTTCTGTGAAAATTCGATGTTCTGGAAAGCGTCCTTAGGAATTCCATATTGCTGCCGTGGCCACTAAGAAAGATGTATGTTCTAAGAGTGTGGTTTTGCTGTTATTTGTGATCTTTGTAATGTTTTTCTGAAGTTGTGCTCGATTACAAACAGTTTAAACTAAACATAGGACGAGCATCTGACTGCTTCTCACACGGCCTCAGCTGAGAGACGGTATCCGGACGGTAGCCGACCCGGAGACGTGGAGTTCCTTTGTAGCCTGATGAAGAAACTGCGCCTGTGAGTGACCACGTGGGCTGTCCCCGGTCGCCCGCTGTGGAGCTGTGCTCTGTGGGCTCATGCTCTGTGCTCTCTGCGTTTTAATGTGTCCTCCCTGGGTTTCCACATCCCCTGCAGGGAGCTCAAGTCCTTTTCTGTGGAGGATGTGCGTCTTGTGTATGAAGGGTAAGCGTGTCTCAAGGTTTGTTACGGGCGGGCTCGCGTTCTGCCGTCGCCATAATTGTCGGTCTCAGGACCGGTCCAGCACCTTAGTTTAGGTGCTCATTGCTTCTCTCCTGGATTGTAATAATCACTTCCGAGCTTGCCTCCTCGCTCCCTGGTTTACCCCTGCTGTTCTTTACCTTCCCAGGAGAAAAAACCCTTCGTGGGGCCTCCACTGCTCCCTGCCAGCTCTCACGATTGTTTTATGGCCCCGCCTTCATTTCCATCCACGTTTCCTGCTCCGTGTTCCACCATCCAGGGGCTCTAGCCTTAGGAACTACTTGCTCCGGGGGTCATGAGGTTTTAAGCAGCCACGTTCCCAGGTTGTGTGCCCCCCGCCCCCCCTCCCAGGACTGAATCCCTCCCCAGTTCATCGAGTTCCTCCTTCTGGACTCAACTCCCGTGTGTTCCTTTAGGAAGCCCTCCCAGACACAGCCTCTCCTTACCACCCTCCCGCCAGCCGGTGAGCAACCTTACGTAACGTGACGGTGAGGAGTGTGGACACTGGTTCAAACCCTGCTGTGCCGGCTCGGTGCTGTGTGACACTGGGAGAGTCACATAACCTCTCTGTGCTTCAGCTCGGTAAAATAGAGTTAATAATAGTATTTATCTTCTAGAACTGTTGTTAGGATCAAATGAGTCAGCACACGAAAATCAGTTAGGAAAGTGCCAGTGCGTAAGTCCTATTGTTATTTATATTTTAAATCTTACTAGTTTTTATTCAGGATAAAAAACCAAAACTAGTCTTAAGACGTTTTTATACTCTTACGCTCCTTTCCAAGTACGTGGTATACTGTAGGCAGTCCATAAATGCTGCTTTTATCAGCGAGCGGGTCAAAAGATCCATAAAGGCAGGGGCACCTGGGTGGCTCAGTCGTTGGGCGTCTGCCTTCGGCTCGGGTCATGGTCCCGGGGTTCTGGGATCGAGCCCCGCATCGGGCTCTCTGCTCGGCGGGGAGCCTGCTTCTCCCGCTACCGTTCCCTCTGCCTGTGTTCCCTCTCTCACTGTGTTTCTCTGTCAAATAAATAAAAAAATCTTTAAAAAAAAAAATCCATAAAGGCAGAGCACTCAGTGTTTGTCGAGGGATGCCCCGCTGTAGTTGCAGAAGGTGATTTACTTCATCACCCCGTTAGATGTGTCTTTTTGGAACAACATGTAGATACGAGCTAATACTCCTCCTATTTCACACTCGGGAGCCATTTAGAATTTCCCTTGAAAGTTCTGCTCTTTCACTCACGGTTGTAGGGTTGGTCCTAGTTGTCCTTCCAAAGACCGTGTGCAGACTGGATGTCAGAATCCCGTGTTTAAGTAAATGATACGTCTGTTCCAGTGCGTGCAAGGCCTTTCCGTGAAAGCAGTCATTATGCTGGGTTATGATGTCGGCCTTAGGGAGTCAGTTCTTACCCTCTGTGCTTTCCAAAAAGGGGTCGAGATCATCCAGATCCATGTCTCGACCTCCTCATTCTGCATCACGGCTGCGGAGTTAACAAGCGTCTCGGTGCAGTTTTGCATCTGCACAAAGTTCACATGTTGGCGGTTCCGTTTCCGGGCTTGGCTCCAGGATACTCCCATTTGGTCTCGTTTCTCCAGAACTATTTACAGCCCAAGGAACCCTCACAAACCAAGAGACTTCATTTCTTTAGTGGTACGTTTGTTTCTTTGTGTCCTAGTCATGGGGCACGTTTCTTCTGACCCTGAGGATGTCGCCTCTGTTGGACGGAGGTTGGAAGGAAACGGGGACCCAGACCAGCTCTGAAGAACGGAACGTCGAGGGAGTTGTCTCGCCGTGTAGCGGTGTGGGCAGCCCGCGTCCACAACGGCGACACTGACCTCTGCACCGTGTGGCCTCGTGTGCCCCCGAGAAGGCCCAGTGCGGCGGGCGGTGGTGGCGGCGGCGGCTCCGAGGCCCTCGGGGTGACCTGAAGGAGGCCAGCCGGGAACGAGGACAAGGCCGTGAATGAGGCCTTTGTCACACGGTAAAATGAACTGCTCGCGAATGTGCTCTCACAAAGGGTGTCGTTTGGTCAGAGCGGCCATGGCGGAGTCAAGAGTTTCTCAAAAACTTCCACTCAGTGACTAATATTTGGACTCAGTGACGGTATTCAAAAGACTCTTCTGTACTCAGAGGCCCTTAGGATGTCAAGGCAGCAATGCTCAGAGGTGTCAGAGTGGCCAGAGGGCGTGACTGTCTGCCGTAGCTCTGGGTGGCCGAGCTCTGTCCCTGGGATTCTGTCCCAGCGCAGGGTCTACTTTGCACGCTTCCCTGTCCCGCTCCACGCTCGTTTTCCGTGCGTACAGTGGGAATTGTGTGTGCGTGTGCTCCCGATTGTCCTCGTAGGTCGGTCTTTGTGTATTAATTTACTGGAAGCAAAAGGCGGTTTGTTCTCTATTTCTTATCTGGTTTTCTTAGGAGAGCCTGTGCTTTAGGCGACGGTTCTGCTGGGATGTCGTTCCCTGTGGGCAAGTATAAATTGCTTATTTTATCGGACCAGTTCAGAGCATTTCATTCGAATGAGATCTTTGTGTGCAGCACTTTTCCCCATAAGTGGGCCATTGACTGGGTTTTAACAATAGTTTGGATGAACGAGTTCTTCTGTTGTAAAAAGGTTTCGCACTTCAGATTTGCTCCTCGGGTTGTGCTGCTGTTGCCTCCTGAAAGTTATTTAAAATCCACAGAATCAGCGCCCAAGTGCTGGAGGCTGAAAATTCCAGATTGAGCCCGTGATTTCAGGGCTGGAGTCTCCGCCAGCCTCAGTCCTCCCGTGGAGAGCCCCTGAGAGGGTACATTAGTTTTGATGGAACCTGTATATTTCCTGAATGCAAAAACAGAAAGAAGGAAAGAAAACACCAAATGTAAAATGAACTAAAACTCCCACAGCAGACTGGTGGAGGTAAAAATCGAGAAGTTGCTGCTCGGGGTCTAGGAGGGGAGTCCCCCTCCATCCCTTCAGCCCCGTCTGGGAGGGGAAAATGTTTTCCCATCCTCGTGTGTTTGAACCCTCTTGGGAAGGCTGTTGAGCCTGTGGCTTCCGGCCGTTTGAGAGGACTGGCCGGCTTCTGGCTCGCATCCGAAGCTGAGGTTAGGTCTGCTCACCTCCAGCTCCCTCTCCTTCCCTTCAGGGGGATTTGTGGGGTAGCTGAGGACAGTCTCCCTGCCACGAGGTCCTTCTCTGAGGTCCTTCTCTTACCGTAGGCGCCGGGAGGAAAGCCCTTTCCCTTTTAAGAATCCTGCGTGATCCTTTTCTGGGCGTGATTATATTTGCCGCATGGAGTCTGTCCCGCCGCATGGTGGGTGTCGGGGGGGCGGGGGTGGTTTAGAGTTTAAGAGTTTAGATACTCTTCCTTGAGCAGAACAGCAGCTCCGAGCAGCAGACCTGTGGCCTTTTGGACGGTGCGTGTCCAGTGCTGGTAAAGCCACCGAAGGAGGTTTTTGTTCTCACCGGAGTCGGGTCTGTGTTGGGCTGAGAAGTTGGCGGCCAGGTGCAGGTCCTGGAACGGGCAGGGTGGACGGCACCGAGCGGCTTTGGCTCTTGCGCGTTACGAACCCTTGTTAGACCTCGATGACTTAGGTTGTAGGGCATTTCATAAAGGCCGATGAGGTCGGGCGGAAAGCACTCTCAGCGGGTACAATCAGGGAGCAGTGGAGGTGGTCCTGATGGGGACCGCGAACACCCCTTCCTGCCTTCCAGGATTCTAGCATCATGCCTGTTTTGCCCGTGTTGTTAGGCGACCTGATGGGAACCTCAACTTTGTCTTCTGCTTGGTTCATTATGACTCTCGCCTCTTATAAATTCATTACTTATATTATTTTTGCAGTGTCTTCTTTAGCCTTATCATAGTCGCAGACCAGGTTCTAAGTAGAACTAAAATGGAAATTTGGTGGAGCGTCTGAATCTGTCACACACACACACACACACACACACACACAGACACACACAGTTAACCCAGGTGGGCCCGCCCACCTTAGGAGCGTCATTTGTTTTTCGAGCTGCACAGTGAAGAAGCAGAGTGTCTCTTGACTCCTGAAGCCCATTTCCTTAAAAATCTTCCGTGGTTAGTGTGTGGCTCAATGTCTGTTGAAACAATTGCTGTTTTTGAACTGGTGTGTGAATCACAACATTTTGAGTCTAGAATGCTGGTCATCTGACAAATCCTCCACTTGTAGGATTTTGCGGATAACCAAGAACAGCCCCTTAGCATGTATTGCTTTTGGCTGGAGGCCAAGCCTGTTGGCTCATTCATTTAGGGTGTGCTATTTGAAGAGGCCAAAGACCAGAGGTTTAATTCCCAGATGGGCCAATTAGTGGGGCTTTGTTCCACAACATCAGGTTGAACCTCCAACCCCAGCCATCTGTCTTTGAAAACGCATGCCGTTGGCCACGAGGGGCATGGGTCACGGCGGTCAAAGTCTGATGGAGCAGCAGAAGACCGTGGGTCCCTTGCCACAAGGAGAGATCTGGCGCCTCCTGTGTGCAGGCTGGTGTGTCATTAGAATCAAGCTGCAGTGAGGGCTGGAGAAGACTGGCCAGGAAGCTGTGAAAATGCTGAATAAGCGGTGTGAAGGGACAGACCAGAGTCCGGGAGTCAGGAACGTTGGGAAATTCTCAAATGTCTTAGTTCTGACCGTGTGTTCGTGAATGAGCCTGCCGTGCAAGATCGGCAGCAAGTACCGAAAGGAAGCAGTATGACTGTGTTCTGATGAACTTAGGTCTTAAAAGGAAGTGTACCAAAGACAGAGGGCAGACGGTCAAGGGGCCTGGCAGTACGCATAGCTTCTTCCATTTATAGCTCTGTCCTAAGCGCTCTTGTTTGAGTGTAACTGTAACTCTATGAGCAAATGCAATTATCGCCATTTCACAGATGAGCAAATGGAGGCCCTGGACTTGGAGGTATTGCTTTGAGTCCTGGAGCTAGCGCGGTAGCCAAACAGGGATGTAGAGCAGGGCGGTCTGATTCAGGAGGGATCTGAGACTTGCGGAAGCTGCCGTGCTCAGTAAAAAGGTGGTTGACAGAGGTGCCCAGAGCCCGCAGAGAGGACCATTGCCACCTCTGAACGGCCCCGATGGAGGATGCGAGAGGCCATCAACTTTCCACTCCTATAGTTTGTCTTTTGCACACATCCTAAGAAACCCGGAACGGTAGAAGTATGTTAGGGGAGTATTCAGGAAGATTGAGTTTTTCTAAATGAATTTCAGCCTCCCAGCCTGACAGAAGTCGTCCCCAGGGCCCAGAGGACACTTTGGACGGAGGTCATTGTACCATGTTTGTGATCTTTGAGGAAGCACCGAAAAGAGAAAGGACATGGGGGAGGTGTAGGGGAGGGCGGACCTGTGGCTTGGGGTGGAGAAGTGAGGAAGCTCTGCGTAGAAGGAGCTGATCTCTGCAACTAGATCTTTAAGTCGATCTCACTGCGTCTCCACACTTGTTCCGAATGAGCCCACGCGATAAAGCTGGAGTCTGGAAAAGGATGCTACATGGGGACGGAGTGTGACTGTGTGATGGTCAAGTGTGTTTTCTCTGGCCAGCGAGTAGCCCATATTTGGAGGAGTTCGGGCATAGGATGGGTGGGACTTGGGTGTGGGGACGCCTCGGCCGGGGGATTAGACACCCTTAAGATTTCCCCTCACCTCTTTCTAAGAACACGACCTGGTGCGTATGAAACTGGACCACAGGCTTCTCTGCCCCTTTGGTTTTCCATCTGTGAGGAGGTCGTTTAATCGCACTTCCAGAAGAGGAAACTCTAGGAAGGAGGAGAGAGTGGGTTCCCCAAGTCCAGGCCGTGGTGTTGGGGGCCAGAGGCAGCTGGGGGGCTCAGCTGTGCACTCATCCAACCGCAGGCCCTGTGGGCACTGGACCACGGGGCGGGGGAGAGAGTCTCCGGGGGGCAGTGCGAGCCGCGCAGGGGTGAGGCCTACTGGGTTTGCGTCCTGGCTCTGCCCTGTGACCTTGGTTGACTGCACTGACGGCTCCCCGAAGAAAGGTGTTGTGGCGAGCACCGTCGCAGGCACGTGGGAAGCGCCCAGGGACGTCCTCTTCGTGGTGCAGGCCTGACATCATCCTTCGTTCTGGTTGGTACTGACAAGTCCGCCCAGCGTCTCTCAACACCGAGCATTTTTGGCCTCACTTTTCTCTGGGGACGATGTGCAGTTTGACCAGGGTACCTGTTACGGTTTCTCTCTGAGAACTTGGTCACTTCTCAGGCACGTGGTGAGGGATCCCGGCACAGGCCCCCTCGCCACCCTTTCCAGCTCTGAGATCACACGATTTATTCTTTTTGGGAAAGACGCCTTCTCCCTCCTCCAGCCGCCGGGGCTTCCCTGGTTACCGTGGGAACCGGGCTCCAGTAATCCTGTCAGGAAATACGGTGTAACTGAGTGTCTCCTCTTATTTTCCAGACGTAAAACAAGCACCCAGCTTCCTCTAAGACTTCTTCCCGAGCAGTCGCGGGCTGAGCACGGCTCCTTCTCGTTCTGGGGTTTTCTAAGGTCGTGCCTGCGGAGGAATGCCCTTCGCCTGGTGTTCCCGGAGCGTAGAATGTTCGCAGCCCCCACCCCCGCACCCCGGGGGCCAGTGTGTCGCCGTGAAGTCTTGCCTGCTCTCGTGCTCATTCTGCAGCAGTTGGGGAGACCTGGGGTATTTTGAATTGTAATTTTTAAAAAATGCAGAATTGTGCTTTCTAGAGGATTTACACTTATTTTGTCCGGGAAGTGTCTGTGCTGGGTAAGTAAGTGCGTGGATAGGACAAGTCAGTATTTCTGCTTTTTTTTTTTTCCCCTTGAAGAGACAACTTCTGCGAAACCTTTCTTGCTGGTCTGGGAGCAGGGGGTGGGGTGGCGGGTTGGGGGGGGACGTCAGCCCCTCCCCAGCAGGGGTCACATGGGACCACCCTTCGCTGCCAGCTTCTCCATCGCCCTCTGCCTTGCCCTTGAGGACCCGTGTCACCACACCTCCTGCCCTTGCCTGTGCAAGGCACCTGGACACCCAGGGCATTCATCATGCCCTGCCAGTCCACGGGAACTTCTCTCCAACGCTGCCCCTGGAGCGCACGGAGCCCACACGGTCCTCAGCGACATCCCCGGCTTCCCGACCTGGTCTGTGAACGTCCCCTGCCCTGTTCCTGTGTTTTTGGAAACCAGATCTCCCCTGAACACACTGCTTCTCCTGCAGCCTAGCCAGGGAGCTGTGGGTGTCCCTCCTGACCCCCGAACCGCGGCTGGGGACGGGATAGTGCCCTCCCTGTGGTCTCCGTCCCCACCCCCCTTCCTCCCGGGAGCCCGTGCTCTGAATCCGGGGCCTGTCCCGGCCCCTCCATGTCCTCATCTGCCACGGGCGTGTTGAAGACCCTTGTTTCTGGTCCACTGTGCCCATCTGAGCAGCCCTCTGCCGGGTCTTCAGGACGCCCCTGTTCCTGCTGACCGTGCTCCCCACGGCTTCCCAGCCTCCCCTCCTGGGAGCTCATCTGCCACCGTCCTCAGCCAGAGTGTCCCTGGTCAGGTGTCTGCTGCTGTGACCCCCAGGAACCTCGGTGCCCCCCGGCTCTCTGCCCTGATCACCTCCTGGCCTTGCAGTCCCTTGAGCCCCGACGGCGCCCCAGCGGGCTCCTTCCTTCATTGCACGTTCTGCCTCTTCAGTAGTCCCGCCCTCACTCCATCCCCCGACTCCCGCCCTCCCCGGCTCCACTTCCAGGATCGGCCTCTAGAGTCACTGCCGAGGTGTGTGTCCCCGTCGCCCTTGCCCTTCTCATACGTACTTGGTCCTTCTCCCTGGCTACTTCCTTCTTCCCTAACGAAACAGAAATGATCGGGAGAGAACGTCCTGAGGCTCCGGCTGGCACACCTGCCCCCCGCCCGTCTCCGTGCCCGAGCCCCCAGCTCCTCGTGCACCACGTCCTCCCTCTGTTCCAAGGACATTGTTCCACGGCATTCCGTCCTCTTCCCATGTCATCAGTTTTCCTTACTGCATTCCCACTGGCATTCAAGTTATTATTTTTCCCATTAAATAAGAACATCGTCTCTCAAGTCCGATTTCCCCTCCAGCCACTAGCCAATTTCTTTTCTTCCCCATGCAGCAGAAGGGTTTGAGGGAGTTGTCAGTCTTGGTTGTGTCTGAGATCTCCCCTCCCGTTCGGGGCTGAACCCGTGACAGTGGGGCGTCTGCGCCTCGCTCAGCCTCCACCAGCTCTGCTCTCACAGCTCGGCAGTGATGTTTCCCTGCCGCCGTCCATGGTTGGGTCGTCGGCCAGGCCCACGGTCACGTCCTCGGTCGGGCCCTCGGCTGCGTCCACGGTCCACGAGAGAAACTATGTACCCCCACCCTTTTAAGTTTCTTTATATGAAGAAGATGTCTGTGTTTACATCTGTCGCTTAGATCTCTCCTGCAAACTCCAGACTCCCTCAGCTCACCGGTTGCTAGACATTTCTATTTGCGTGTCTCCAATAGGCATTTCAAACGTCACCTGTCTGTGGAGCCCTTCGAGGCTGCCGACGTGTCTGTTTCCCTGGGCGCTCATTTCTAGGGGGTCCTTCCCCGGGGGCTGCTTCTGTGGGGCTTGCGCAAGGAGGTGTGGGTGTAAAGGAGCTTCTAGAGGCACAGGGAGGGGAGAGGAGGCAGTCTGGGGCTGAAATTGCCTGATCTTAATCAGTCCTTAAAATGGCCGAGGAGCACAGAGGGGCCGAGGGGGTGGGGGTGGGATGGACTCGGGAAAGGCAGGTCGTGGCCAAACCAAGAGCTGATGGTGCCTTTTCTGAGTGATCTTGAGACTATACCCTGTGCGTTCTTTGTAAACTTGAGAATGCTGGACTAAGAATCAACTGCTTGCATTTAAAACAACAAACCAACCAACCAGCCAACCAACCAAAGAAACCCTGTAACACGTCCAAGAGGGAAGTCCTACTGTCCTCTCATCTCCCACCTGCTCGGTCCCACAGTCTTTCGTGTCGGTGAGCAGCATCCCCTTCAGTGTACTGAGGACCAAGTGTCCGAGTCGTTCTTCAGTTACCTTTGTGTCACAGCCCTTAGCCAATCCCGTAGGCACTGCTCTCCGTCTGTGCTCAGCATCCCCTTCTCACCCCCTGTCCTGCCCTGGTCCATGACTTTTCCCCCTGGAATTAGGGTGCGTCCTTTTGCGTGGCCTCTCTGCCTCCGGCCTTATCCCCCTCAGCGCCCAGATCGTGGGGCTGCCCTCCCCATGTCCGTCAGGCTGAAAGCGAGGTCATCCCTCTGCTGACCTGCGAGGCATCGTGCAGCCCTCCACCACCTTCTGACCGCATCCCCTCCGTTCTTCTTAGCTTGCTCCGTGCCCGTCCTTGCTCGTTCTCGGAATGGTCTCCGGCGGCTCCCATTGTGGAGCGTCTGCATTTGCTGTTCCGTCTGCCTGGAGCTCCCTTTCATTTCTGGCCACAGACCGTGTGGCTTTGGGTCTTCCCCCAAATGTTGCCTTTTTGGAGGGACTTTGCTGACCCCGCAGGTCCACTTTGAACACCTCCAACACATTCTGCCTCCTCTTTCAACGTGATTATTCCTTAACGTTTAGTGTCATCTCACAGACTGTTTTGCTTATTTCTCATCTTTTCTCTCTCCTGCCAGGGGGTAAGTTCCAAGAGGCCAGAGGTCTTTGTTCTGCTCACGGCTTATTCCCAGGTCCTGGACATAGGTTGTTCATGGTACAGTCTTATGAATATTTGTTAAACAGAAGAATGGCTATTCCTTTTCTTTTTTCCTTTTTTAAAGATTTTGTATATTTATTTGAGAGAGAGCATGAGCAGGGGGAGCCACAGAGGGTGAGGGAGAAAGAAGCAGGCTTCCTGCTGAGCAGGGAGCCCAATGTGGGGCTCAATCCCAGGACCCCGAGATCATGACCCCAAAGGTAGATGCTTAACAACTGAGGCACCCACGTGCCCCAAGAATGCCTACTGCATTTTTTTTTTTTTAAAGATTTATTTATTTGAGAGTGGGACCACGCATGGGGGTAGGAGCAAAGGGAGAGGGATACAAGCTGACTGTGAGCTGAATGCAGGTCCCAGTTATGAGGCTCGATCTCACGACCCTGAGACCATGATCTGAGCCCAAACCAGGAGTTAGTGCTTAACCGACTGAGCTACCCAGGCACCCCCACCCCCCCTTGCTGCATTGTTTTAGCTTAAAGTTATTGTAAATCTGTTTGCCAGATTTAAGAAAGCCAATTACTTTATTTCACGTTTTATCTGAAGTATATTTACTGTATACGTCAGGGTGATTTAAGATCGTAGTGACAGGAAAGGCAGACAGTGAAACAGAGGAGAGCTCCCGCAGGTTCTCATGCTGTCTCATTTAAGGGAGTCCCATCCGTGGTACAGCTGTCTCTCCATACGTTTGGAAACACATCAGTTTATGTATTTCCCGCCTGGTAACAAAAACAGAAGCGAAACAAAAACGATTTGAAGGGACTGATTGGAAATGTGACGGTGTCCAGGTGCACAGTCTAGGTGCTGACCCAGATGCTGGGTGATTTGAATGGAGTGCACAGTACGCTCCCTGCATGACGGTTTTCCTTTCTAAGAAGTGCGGTGCAGATTGTGGTCTTCCCCACCTGAGCCGGCGTGTTCAGGACTGTGGGGGCAATAGGGTCTCTAGGCCTCCACCTGTGCGCTGGTGTATATTCTGAGGCCGACAAGCTATCGAGTATTTGGCAACTTCCTTGATCCCAGTCCGATGAATCATTTAGCCGTTGGATACTTTCCCATCCATCCACTGGTTCTTTGCCCCGTTGCTGATTGCACTCAGGCTGTCGGGCAAAGGCTAGGGCCTATTCTGGTTTCCCTTAGTCACTTAGTCCACCAGCGTGAAGATGCAGGGCAAGATTGACTGACTGATTGATGATTTTCTTTATTTGAGAGAGAGCGAGCACAAGCAGGGGGAGCCGCAGCAGAGGGACAGGGAGAAGCAGGCTCCCCACTGAGCAGGGAGCCCGATATCTCATGGATCGTGTCTGTGTGTTAGGAATAAGGCTGCCCCAAAACATCAGACGAAGGCACCTCTGCTTTGTGATGTGATGCTTTCTACTAGAAAACATGCATAAATGGATTTTTTTTCTCCTATTCACTACTTGTGAATACATAGATTGTTATTCCCAGCACCTCAGTCTTTCCTGTTGTTGGGGCTCAGTAATGATTGAAAGCCAGCAGTGGATTAAATGACAGATTTGCTATTTTGGACAATACTGGACCCCTTGACAGTTGGCAGGTGCTGGAAACGTGTCAGGGGGACAGTGTGACGTAGTCTGTTTCTACAGAGACGATCCCAAGGATGGCAGCCGGCCGGGTGAGGACGAGCACAGGACCCAGGACCTTGCTGTGGGAGGGTCTGACCCGCTCTGCGTCTGGCCCATCCCTTTGTGGTTTTCAGGCACGCACAGGGGTACTTTGTGATTGACTGACTGACTGATTGACTGAGTTTTAAGGTAAGACTAAGTATTCCATGTCTTTAAACAGTGACATGTGCCCTGGGAAACTTACCCAACTTAGGTAATGAGCGGTGTAATCCTAGGGAGCATCGGTGCGGAATTAACCTCTGGGGAAACCTGAGTGAAGACAGGGCACCGGGAACAATGGGTGGTTGAGTGGGTTTTTCTTCCTTTTCCTTTGGTCATAAAGGAATCACAACCCAGAAGCTAGGAGTCCGAGACTCGTAAGACCCACAGATAAGGATGCATCGATTGGAAATGTGTTTTGTTTTGTTTCGTTTTTTTTTTTTTCCTGAGAGCTTGTCTATTTTCCCCTTACATGTATTAAAGACACTACATCCGTTGTTCTCTGGCTGACACCCGTCTCCTGTGCTACAGCCAGAAGGCACGTCTTGCATTTCCCGCGTTACGCAGTGTGGCTTTGCTTGGCAGTGACTTTTCCAATGAATACTAGCACCCCTGGTTGCTGGAGTACTTCTCCAGGGGCCATGGGCATGCT
>CM053608.1:122716841-122748006 GCA_028646535.1 Procyon lotor | reverse complement strand
GATCTCAGCCAGCTGCCCCCATCCACACATTCTGGTTGTTCTGCTCAGGCTCCCGCAACCACTGTAAGGGGAACTCTCTGATTCCTCGTAGGTGGCCTCTCTTCCTGCGTTTTTCTTGTGCTAAGTAATGTATCATATTGTGACTCTAATAAAAGCAATGATCATAGAAACTAACAATTGATTGCTTAACATGTGCTCAATACTCTTGTCGTTACTTTGTTCTCTTCGAGCCTCTCAACCCCGGAAGGTAGGTGATGTATTGTCCCCGTTACGCAGATAAGAGCTGAGGTGCGGAGGAGCAGAATGACTTGCCCCTTGGCAGGCACGAGTCTGTAAGAACCTGGCTCAGAGGGCAGCTCTGAACTGCCCCCCTCGTGAGCTCTGCTTCTCTTGTTTGCCTTCTCACCTGCCACACGTCAGAGTGGTTCTGCTCTTCAAGTGTAGGCTCTACCTCGGAAGTGACGTTTCCATTAAGGACCGCAGGCTGCCCTCTCGTGTGCTTTTCTCTCTCCCGATCGGAGCCGACTGAATAATGTCTTGCCTGTCTCTACGGTGTAGCCCTTCACAATGTATTTTTTCCTGATAATTCTTCGTGCATCGACCTCGATGTTTCAGACTTTGTCAGTACTTCTGATGGGGGTGCATTTTGTATGCTCCTCTTGAATTTTCCAAAATACTTGGTATAGTAGCAGGGGAGCTCATTAGAAAACATGGGAGAAATAGGGGTAGAGCCTTGGGGGCGGAAACACTTGGTTGGCTGACTAGCCCCTTCACGGGCCTCTTTGCCTTATCCTGTGGAGCGGTGATTAGTCTGCGAGTGCTTCTCAACCATGGGCGATTCTGTCCCCAAAGGTACATCCGGGATGTCTAGAGACGTTTGCGATGGTCACTGCTGGGGGCGGGGTGGGTGGCTGCTGGTGTGTGGTAGAGGCCAGGGCTGCTGGTGACTTCTGTAGTGCACACGGCAGACCTCCCAGCAATGAATTATCTGGCTGCCCTGTTAGCAGGGCTGAAGCTGGGACTCCCCAGTCCAGGGGATACCCTTTCGGCACATTCTAGCCAATTACACACAAGTGAGAGAACACGGAGGCTTTCAGTGAACGTTCTGTCTTTCTGATAGAGGAGCTGGCCCTCCCTGTTTTCCTGTGTTTTGCCTCCCACATGGGCTTGACCCTGGAGACAGGGGCATGCATTGTGACCATGGGCTTGACCCTGGAGACAGGGGCATCCATTGTGACCATGGGCTTGACCTTGGAGACAGGGGCATGCATTGTGACCATGGGCTTGACCCTGGAGACAGGGGCATGCATTGTGACCATGGGCTTGACCCTAGAGACAGGGACATCCATTGTGACCATGGGCTTGACCCTGGAGACAGGGGCATCCAGCTTGTGACCAGAGGTTAACAGGTGAGCATCAAAGTCAACACACTAAGGATGGTGGAATGAAAAGACAAAAAACGATTGGGCTTTCTCTTCTTTGTAGCCACATGCATTCCTAACCAATGTACCACAGAAACTTGGCTGAGGAAGGACCTGAACCCAACATCTCAGCTAATCAAGAACCTCTACTCCAGGTTTCCAGGGACGTAATTCACTGTGTAGGGAGGAGATTCCAATACCGTTGCAGACTTTTAGTCGTTTTAGAGTTCTTCCTTACTTTGAGACCTGACCCCTCAAGTTTCTACGCATGGACCTAGTCTTGGGCTTGGCTGGAATTTACCTCAGCAGACTCGCCCACGTTTTCAGAGATGTGCACGGGAAGCCCTCTTGATCAGGTTGGCAAGTCTGCTGACAGACAACCTCTTACAAATATTCCGGAGGGCTGTAGATCTAGAACATGGTGCCCTCTTCTTGGACCAGCCTTCAGAGCCAGAGTTCCAGTGGAAAAGCTGTTCCTAAGAGGATGTCACTCTAGGACCCTGAGCCCTTTGGGTTCTTACCTAGAATTCAGAATCGTTGCAGCTGTCCTAGAGGCTTCTCATGTCATGGATTGCATTTCGATGGCTCGAGCACCTCTGTTCCATTGTCCATCATACGGACAAGATACCAGGAATTCTGCCTTCCTCTTCATTACTTTTGTTTTCTGTCCAATCAGCAAATAAGTAAGAGCCTCAAAACATATCTGAGGAAAAATCCTTTTTTTTTTCTTTAAAGATTTTATTTATCCATTTGACAGAGAGAGAGACACAGCGAGAGGGGCAGTGGGAGAGGGAGAAGCAGGCTCTCTGCTGAGCAGGGAGTCCGACGCGGAGCTCGATCCCAGGACCTTGGGATCATGACCTGAGCCCAAGGCAGACGCCTAACGACTGAGCCACCCAGGCGCCCCTCTGAGGAAACATCTTGACTTCTCTTTTCCTCCTTGGCTTTCTGTGCGATGTGGGATGCTGTTTTGGCTGAGTATCTTTTTTTTTTTTTAATTCTTAAAAAATTAGGGTTAAAAACACATAATTTGCCATACTAACCACTTTTAAGTATACAGTTCAATGGCAAATACAGTCACATTTTTGTGCAACAGGTCTCTAGAATTTTTTCTAGAAGTTTCTAGTACTTTTTTGTTTGCTCTCTTTGCTGGTGGTGTAGGGTGAGACGTTATGTTTATTGTCTGCCTGTGCATTTGCCGTTGGCCCTGGTGCCTGTTGCCTTCTACAGCACACTCCTGAGGCTTCTGGTCCAGGGAGGAGCCTCTTCTGGCCCAACGTCCCCCCTACAATGGCGCTGGGCCAGCGGCTCGGTGAGTGCACTCAAGTTGTCCTCGTCTGGACAAGCTCACGAGGTGGGAGTCTGAGCAGACGTGGGGTTTGGAAAAACCAGAGCTTTGCTTTAACGAGAGGATGTGTCAGGGGCCGGCAAGTTTTCTGGGACGATAGGACATAAACCTCACCAAATAACTGTGCTGAGAAGCTTCTCTGTTTAGTACCAGGTCCTGCACAGAATGATGGACGGAGCTGTTTTTCCTGCCCCCCCCCCCCCCCAGATCCCAGATGGCGGCTCCCCTAGTTCTCAGCACCTCCTGGCAGCCCCTGCCTTGTCTTGCTGGGGCGGAATCACAGGTGTCGGGTGCTGTTTAATTTGGAGTTAATGGGCCTTTCTGCCACTGGGCTCTCATGGTTTCTTGGATTCACGAATTAGTCATCAGGCCGGCGCCCTGGCAGTCTGCGGTCTGTCCAGCCGACCTTTCTTTGGAAGGATGCTCCTCGTGCCGGCTGTAGGAAGTGCCGGTGGGAAAGGCTGGATTCTCTGCAGGGTCCCTTCCCAGCCTTTTCTTACCTACCAACTCTTACCAGTGGCTTCATGCCTTACTGGGGAATGTGGGGTCCTGGTGGGATTTTTCTCTCGGACTGGGGTGGAGGGGGCTGTGTTTTTAAACAGCAAATGCCGTAGCACCTGTCGGAGTTGAGGAAAGTCAATTATCAGACGACTTTTCCCCAGGAGGGCTAACCTCGGGAATAAAGGAAATTAAGTTGGATAGTTGGGATTTCCTGGGTGAGGTGATATCTTCAGGTTCTCTTTCTTTTTAACAGCTTCATTTTTGAAATTTCCGCTTCACAAACAGGTAGCACAGAACTCAAAGCAGTCTAAAAGCACATAGATATTCATGGTGCTATTATTCTGACTATTTAATGTAAACATTATTTAATGTTTACTACACCCGGAGAAGGTTTTGCTTGTCCATCCTGAGCATGAGTGAGTTTTCCAGTTCAGGGTAAACAATGTGTAACTGTGTGGTTAACAAAGTAAGAAGCCCCAACATCTTCCTTAAGTTTGAATTGCTTTTCTAACACGCAGGTGGTAAATGAAGTGAAGTCACAAATGTTTCCACTTTGGTCACCAAAGATGGGCTAATGTTGAATAAGGGGCACATTGTTTTTGGTGGGAGGTTATAAAGGCTTCAGGTTTCTAGGTGTGATCATCTCAGAGTTTGAAATCATACACTTCGTGATTTATAGCAGCACAGGATGAATTGTTTCAGTTAAACTGAGTTTGGTTGTGAGCTTTTCAGCCCTCATACTTGGACTAACTTGTCCTACTCACTGATTCTGTCCATATCAGGAATCTGAGAGATGTGTCCTCTATGCATTAAAAACATTTCGTTTGGTAATAAAAAATATCAATTAAAAAAAAAAACCTTAGCTAAATCCAATAGGTGAATTAACTATTTCTGAGCTAAATGGTGAACATAGGTTGTATTTTGCCCCTTGCTTTAAAAAACATCAGCAGAGGAGCACCTGGGTGGCTCAGTCCTTAAGCATCTGCCTTCGGCTCAGGTCATGATCCCGGGGTCCTGGGATCGAGCCCCGTATCGGGCTCCCTGCTCAGCGGGGAGCCTGCTTCTCCTCCCTCTCCAGCTGCCCCTGCTTGTGTTCCCTGTCTCTCTCTTTCTCTGTCAAACAAATTAAAGAAAAAAATTAAAAAAAAAAACCGCAGGCAGTATTATATTGGCTGTTATTTTTCTTCTGTGGAATGAAAGGTGGATGTCATTTTTGGGCAGGGCATTGTGGCTATCTTATACCTTTATTTCCGGTCCTATTGGAAAGAAACAAAGGGAGAACGTGAAGGTAGGGGAGATATATGACTTTATTGTGAATGTATAAAAATACACCGGGGTTTCTACTTTCTGCGGGTCGGAGGACATGCTATAGATAAAAAGAGTAAAAATTAGAAAACTATTGAATCAAATAATCTCCTGCCTGTGATACTGAAACCTTAAAATATTTACAAAGCATGTCTTAGATGACACAAGAACCGTCTTACCATCCTAAGGATGTGCTGTATCTCTAAAGTCAGGATACGTAGTCATGGACTGCTTTTATGGGAATCCGTACCTCGTTCAAGGTTGGTCCCCTAGCAGACAGTGGCGGCGTGTACGGTGCATTTCAGAGAAGTAATGCCGAGAATCGCATTGCACAACAACGGGACATGGTATATAAGCCGCATAAGAAATCTAATGACTCAAGAGGGGGCCCAAGGTGGAAACAGTCACGGGCTGGTCACATGCATTTCGTATAGACAGATGCTGTGGCAATCTCTTAAGGGGGCCGTTTTATTGTATAGCCATCGCCAAGAATACCGATGGTTCCCCCCAGTTTGGAAACCAAATGGGAATGTCTAATCATGCTATAGGATGAGTTCTGTGCTGTGTGTGTGCATTTATTATTGGGATCATGGTTTGTCCTTTGCTGCCGGGACGATCTTTGGGCACCTGGGTGGCAGAGGTACTGGGTGTTACAGAGTCAGGCTTGCTCCCGCTGGGCAGAGTCCCTGAGGGCCACTGTGACTGGAACACCCCCCACGCCCCCCAGAGCCGGCCGGCAAGGGAAGCCGGAAGGACTTGGGCTCTGTGATGGGTGCTGACACCATTCCCGGCTGGGGCTCTGAGCCTGCCCCGTGCTGCCGGGGACCTGGGGTTTTAGGACAGACGGCTTTGCAGACATACAGCCCTCTCTCTGCTTGCCGGCTTCCCTGTGCTCACTGAGGCTCTTCCTGCCGGGTGGCTTGGAGCTCCTGGGCGACAGTCCCCTGGCCCCGGGCGGGCAGAAGCAGCAGCCGGGGAGCTGGCCCGGCGCTCAAACCCGGTGATGCTCAGCAGAGTGACTCGGAGGCAGGCGCCCAGCCTCTTGGCTCAGCCTCGCTCTTCAGGCATGTGGGTCTGTGTTTGGAATTGGAGAGGGGTCACTCTGGTGGTCCAGTGAGCTTTGAGCCCCAGTGGCATGCTGACTAATTCTTTTCCCCCTCTGACACTGGCATTGCCTTCCCGTGACTGCTGCACCAGAGAAAAGATGGGAATCCTTTCCTGCACATGCTCTGATGGGCGCAGTGGGGGGACCAGGGGGCCAACCTGGAGGCTTTTTTTTCCTCCTTTCTGAGGCCGTTGCATCTGGCTTTCCCCTTAGGAGTCTTGGGGCCACTTGCTGCAGTGTTTCCCACCACGTAAATTAAAGGTCTGGCCAAGCCTGGCGAATGAAGAGTTGAGTTTTTGGTTTTTTTTTTTTTTTACAAAAACAGCACTTTTTTCTTTTTTAAATTGAAAAAGTGCAACTTGGTTTTGAGCGTGGCATTATTGACCTCAATGAATTCAGGCCCGTGAAAGGAGTAGAAGGGAGACTTTTCCTGGACTTTGGGAGGGTCTGTCACTTGGCAGGTGCATCAGTGTCCAAATGGGGGCCTCTGGGTAGGATGACACGCAGCCTCTCTGAGGGCCAGGGGTTGGCAGGGGGCTGGAGGGCCACAGTGGGGTCGTTGTTCACTGCCTCCCCACTTCAGTTACTTTAGTAAAAGTGGCACAGCATTCAAAATTCTATTAATAGAACACGGATTAGGAGTAAGAGTTCTTCAGCTTTCCCTCCTCTCTTCTACATGAAGAGGAATTTAGGAAAGTCCCTATTTCCTGTGTGCGGGAGCCTGGCAGGGAGAGAGGGAAGGCAAGAGACACACTGGCTTTCTCCCTTTGAAAGAAGGACCCCAACATCTGGCCCTAAGCAGTGAGAACAGAAAAGCTACTGAGTCTCTTGTCAGAAAACGTTCATAGAGCATGGAGGGGGGATTTCAGTTCTTTAGCTCACCCTTAGAATATTTCTCTTGATCTTCTTTTCTCTAGCTTGTTTAGTCTGGGGGGCCCTGAGTTCTGGAAACTCACTGGGATCTCTGCAAAACCAGAAATACTTTTTGTTGTTGTTGTTATGTCGAATTCAGCTCTGTTATTAGAAAATATATTTTTTTCCAAAATGCTTTTTTTTTTTACTTGCGTGTTATTTTCTGAGCCAACAACAGAAGGCGGGGCTAGCCAAGGCAAAAAGTGCTCCAGTTGCTGTGGCCAGGAGGAGAGACTTGGTCCGGTGACATGGAGGGGGCCACTGAGAAAGCAGGGCTGGGGGACGGACTGACATCTGTCCATGGATGTCCTCGTTCATTGGAAGTGTTGTGATTAGAGCCATTCTTACTGAGGAAAGGATCGGCCTGCCAGCCATATTCCTGTGATGTTAGGAGGATCGACTATAATGGAATATCCAATCCATGGCTTTGTTTTACTTCGTAACCTTGAAAGGCTGGAATGCTTGGGTTACACTGAGATTTTATCGGAAACCCTTTTTAGTTTTCAGACAGGTTGGAAATGTTCCCAAAATGCATGATTGCACCTTTGGAGCGGAAGGCTCAGTGAGTTTGCTTTATTATCTTTTAGTGATTGAGACTTGATTTTATCTATCCTATCTATTTATATTTTGGTTGAGACATTTTTATTGCTATGTCGGGGGGGTTCATGATAAACTCTTCTTTTCTAAATCCTTACAAGGAAGATGGATGTCATCGAACTAATTTTGAAGTGTCTATTCTTCAAATACTCTGTGTGGTTTTTTTTTTTTTTTTTTTTTAAATCCCTGGTGTTTTTTCCCTCTCCTTGATTATTCTGATTCGTTTCCTCTTTTAAAATTGTTCTGATTTCTTTCTTTTAATTTTTGAGTTAGTTCATGGTTCTCTAAGTTGGAGCATGGATTCTTCCTATAAACAGAACTGTGTTATTGTAAAGCAGCGTCTTTGGCTTTGATGGACCCATTGATTACGTGAAGCTTGATTCTTGAGAACTTGGGCCTCCCCTTGTTTCTCTTTCTCCCTCTGCTCCTTAGGAGGAAGAGTCTTCACCTTTCTCCCCTCACTCACGCCTGATCTCAGAAAAGTCTGAGATTTGAAATTCATTTTTATATGACTTTAAGCTGAAGTCATCTTCATGATGCAACTTTTTTTTTTTTTGAGATTTTATTTATTTATTTGACAGAGACAGAGATCACAAGTAGGCAGAGAGGCAGGCAGAGAGAGGGGGGAAAGCAGGCTCCCCCGCTGAGCAGAGAGCCCGATGTGGGGCTCGATCCCAGGACCCTGAGATCATGACCTGAGCCCAAGGCAGAGGCTTTAACCCACTGAGCCACCCAGGCGCGCCCCCCCCCCCCCATGATGTGACTTTTAATTTAACTCATCACCTCTCCCAGGAAAAATGATAGTGGTTTTTCCTTACTCTTGGTCTGAAACACTCTATATCCTGCCGAAGGACTCTCAAGGCCTGTCGTTTTGAGTAGGGGTTTTTTGGGTCATGAACTTATTCCTCCTGATCCTCTCATGGTAGACACTGCTGTTTTAGCTCAGGAGGCAACACTGGCGTCCTGGAAAACCTTTGCCTCTGAAAGTTGGAGAAACTTTCAGAATCTTCCAGAAAAGGTGTTTCTTTGTTTTCTCAACTGAGTGAGGTGCTTCAGAGACACCAGGAGGAGCCGCGGCTCCTTTGCCTGGGCTTGTCATCCCGAAACTATACTTGGCTGAATGGATTTCTGCAGACGCGTTCCGAAGGCTAGCCGCCCGTTAGACCACCAAGGTAGCTGCCGAAAAGCCATCTGTTTGTCTTGTCAAGGACACGACAGTTGGAGAAATGGAGCATCCTATGAGGAGCTGACCCACAGAGAATGACTTTTAAAATCCTAGACCCTGGGAGTCTTTCTCAGGATACCGGCCGGTAGGTATAATAAAAATGGTTTTGTGAACAAGTAAATTTGGGGAAAGACAGATTAAATGAAGTTGGATTAAATGAAGTTGGATAGGGGTTTTCTTTTTAACTGGAGCTCCCGGAGGAAGACAGTGTAACAGCATTTTCCAAATTTATTCGACCTTCGATGATTGATTGATTGATTTTTACTTTAATTTTATGGGGCATCTAGGGACCCTAGGGAACTAGGATAACAGTTTGGAAAATGCTGCTCTAGATCACAAACGTATTTTCTCTCTCTCTTTCCATAGGACATAGTGTATGTGTATTCATTATTCAGAAACAGATTATTCCTTGTATATTGTGGTAAATGGATTCCTGTAAATTTCATCATCAGTTTTATAGCATATGTATTTCACTTGGATATTGGTGAGGGTTTGTTTTTTTTATTTAGAGAGAAAGAGAGAGAGAGAGTGAAAGAAGGAGTTGGGAGAGGGGCAGAGGGAGAAGCAGGCTTCCCTCAGAGCAGGGAGTCTGATGCAGGACTCAATCCCAGGACCTTGGGATCATGACCTGAGCTGAAGGTGGACACTTCACTGAGGTGAGGTTTTAAGGGGTGGGGCCCACAGATGATGGAGGTGATGACTAGTGTTGCAACGAACCCTGATATAGAGTGCTCACTTGGACCCAGCACTCAGCATTTCCTCTCTGATCAAAAGGGAGAGGGAGAGATCGACAGTTCTGGTTGATAGGTGAGGGGATAACTTGCCCTGGAGGCCACTTACAGAGGGCTCATAACATGCCAGGGATTTTTTCTTTTTTTAGAAAAAATGAGCTTTAAAAAACATTTTTCTGAGATCATTGTAGATCCCTTGACCCTCTCAAGGTTGTGTGGGTGGGAAGGCCAAACACCTGGGTGTCTCTGAATCACAGGAGTCTCAGATGTTACACGTGTAAGGGAAAGCCTGAGTACTGGAAACAGTGTCGTTTTTCGGTATCTCTCTGTGGGATACAGTTTTTAAACACGTTTATGAAACAATTAACCAAATGTAGATCGCCGTTGATCACGGACACCCTCCCCCCATGCCTCTCTTTCAGGATCTTTGAGCTAGCTAGCTCTCCCCCTTTGCTGAGGTGGGGAAGCCTGGCTCACTCTGTCACCTTTAGGGGTTCCCGTGTTCCCTTCTCCCTGTCGTCTTCCCTTATATTTAAAATTGCAACCCTCACCCCATTCTGTTTACTTGCTTTAATTTCTCTCCATCACACTTTGATCAGCGTCCACCATGCCCTGTGTCTCATATATGTGACCGTGCATCGTAATCCCTTTGGTGGAACATAAGCCTTCAGAAGAGCAGGGATTTTTGCCTGTGTGGTTAATTGCTATCTTCTCAGCATCTTAGGGTAGGGAGGGCCTGACACATATTTGATAATGGATATTACTCAAGTCAGTGTTGTCATGAGTAAAGGTTTGTTTGAATTAGGTTGTAGGACACAATAGAATAATCGTGTCTCGACAGGTCAGCTCCTGATTTAAAAACGTGTAGGTGGTAGAATACAAAAGTACTTTATTCTTGCCTGCGCGGAACGTGCTTCTAGAAGTGACTTTTTCCGTTGGACAGTGATTGACTTTGGGGGAGTTCTTTCAGATGTAAAGGAAATTAACCAGCAGATCCAGGTAATTGAACCTTGCGAACTAGCCTGGAAATGTTTATCCTTCTGCCAAATTGAAGCATGAGTTCAGTGTTTGCATAACCACTTGTGTAATTACTCACATTAGCATTCCAGCGTGTATGTGCTGAGCTACGCTCTTCAATTTTGCAATAAAAGTATTTTCACGTGTTGGCTGCTACTGTGAAAACGGGTTTTCTTCAGACGTTCGGGAAGCTTGTGCCACTGTTTTGACTTGGGAGGCGTGGTCTGGTGCTGCCTACCGTTGGTTTTCTTGGTGGAAGAGAATCCGTGACGGACGTGAATTTACGGTTTCGGTTTTTCTTTTTTTGAGCTATTTTTGTGAGGGCTGGGAATGGAAAAGGACAGAAATACTGCTGTGAGGGTACTTTAGGTAAATCTAGACCGGTGGTTTGGGACCGGCCTGCTGGGGGCTGTGGTTGGACAAGGCCGTCCTCCCCGCAGTGCCCGAGGGCTCTCTGCTACTGCTAAGGTGGCTGTGTGGACGCCTCCCTGTCCTTGGTCCCTGATGAATTAAGGAAACCAGGAAGATAGAGCGTGGAAAGGAAAGAGTTAAGGGAGGACATTAAGGACATTAAGGAAGGAATTCAGCAGCAGAGAGTCCCAGTGCTCCCCAGAGCTGGGCCGCTGACCACCTTCTCTCTGTTTGCAGAGATGCCACTGAACTTGAATGACTGCTAGAGGTCACACAGCACGTCTCTATTTTCTGAGGGTAGTCAGCTGGCCGGCCTTCTCCCGAGGGAAACAAGTTCAGCGGAGTTCCTGATTTCACACTTTTTCCGTCTCTTGAAATAATTTCCATGGGACGCTGCCCTAGAAACAGGAGGCGGCTGTGGAGAGGAGGCAGAATTGGGGGCAGAATTATAAAGCCGTTTGGGTTAGGTCAGCTCAGGCCATCAGTCCGAGAACTCAGTGGGCAGACACCTAACACCCCCTAATAAGCTGCCTGCAGATCAGTGTTTTCAGACGAAACCCAAGGTGGGTCGTCTGTGTAGGGAGACAGACGGACATGACTTGAGAGGCTCCCGGAGTGCCCGGTGCAGGCAGACGGCGTGGCCGACGGGCGCTCGCTGTGTGCTCGCTCGTTCGTGGCTCCGTGTGCTGGAAGGCTTCAGTCCTGCTGTCTGTACCGCTGAGTCCTCTGCCTGCCCGTCAGAACCGGTCGGAAGGTCCAGATGTGGAATTTGTGAGGTTTTGGTATGTCCGCAACCTTGTTTATGTATACCGTCGTCCCTCGTCCCCCAAAATTCATGGTTTTTTACCAGAATTTGGGATCGGTTAAGAACACGTCATACTGAGCGATCCATTCTACAGAATGGTCCCGTTACTGATGGATGGTAAGGGATCCCACGGAAGTGTTTCCAGCAGGAGGGTCTGTCTCCTTGTCGTTTTAGCCAGAAAAATTCCCTGCGGTCCCCTTTGCCAGTTATTCTGGCTGAGTCGGAAAACCTGTCTGTGATGAGGTGGTGCGTTCCTTCTATTTTTGCTGTCAGGGAGGAGTTCAAGTAAACAAGTTGATCTGAACTTTTGGGGAGTCTCTTCTTAGTCTCAAATTCCTAAGTCTGATGTCTGTCCAGGTCTTCGTTAAGGGCTGGGTTTAACTAGTGGGTCACACTGGTTGTGCCACTTGCCACCACACTAGGTGGCAAGAAACAGTTTTCCTTCTAGTCGGACTTTTCTTAGTTTTTAAGGCATGTCTTTGGGAGATTGCGGTTTTGAGGATCAAAATAAGACCACGGTGGCCCTAAGTAAAAAGTGTGTTCACTTAGCTTGGAAATAACTCAAGGTCGGTAAATTGTCGAGTTACTTTATAAAACACACTTTAGCGGCCATTCAGTATTCCATGATGCTCTAAAGCAGAGGTCAGCAAACTTTTTCTGTAAAATGCTATCTAGCCCTTCAACACTCAATTCTGCTTTTGGGAAGGGAAGGAGGAAATTACATTGAGACAAATTTCCAGATAATGAGTGCCACCAAAAGCTTAGAAAAAATTTTGTTTCTATTGTTCGGATGAAATTTCCTGCTTAATAAGGAGTTCATCAGTCAGCCCTAAATACCGTTACAGGATTCGCTATTTAATTTTTTTTTTTTTAAAGATTTTATTTATTTGACAGAGAGAAACACAGCGAGAGAGGGAACACAAGCAGAGGGAATGGTAGCGGAAGAAGCAGGCTTCCTGCCGAGCAGGGAGCCCGATGTGGGGCTCGATCCCAGGACTCTGGGATATGACCTGAGCCGAAGGCAGACGCTTAACAACTGAGCCACCCAGGTGCCCCAGGATTCGCTTTTTAAATCTAGAATCTAAGGCTCAAAACAAGCCTGTCTTTGTTAGGCAAACATTTATCCATTTATTGAGTGTTTTCTTTGTGCTGGGCACTGTGCGAGTCTTTGGAAATTCATAAATAATTCAGGCGTGCACCTTTTCCTTTCGGGAGCCACAGTCTAGACGATACTCTCTTTGTTGCCAAATGTGGCCCATGTCTTGGACCACAGCAAATGTATGACACAAGGTACCAAGGAGCCTGCGTTCCAAAAGTCCCAAGAGGGACTTTTTAGGGGGTACACTTCTCTTTCCTCTCTACTTCATATGCATTTGATACTTGGGTATTTTTGTTTCTCTTTAGTTGTGTATTGTGGGAGATCTCCCCGATTGAGGAATTTACTAAGTGGTGAAAATATTTTGGTAACTTAGTTGCCAAAAGTCTCAGTCTTGATGATTCAAAAAGTTACATGTTTTCCTGCCCTTTGTGGTGTTGACTCAGTCACCCTAATTCCCTTTTTGAAGTTTTGTGAGTTCTCCTTACCAGATTCTGGACCAGCTCCGCCAGACTGCGGAGGATGCTTTCCTAGTAGTGTTGGAATGCACAGGTAGGAAAGATTGTCCTGTGTCTACAACGCTTCCAGAATATTCTCTGGACCAGAGACATTCTGGCACTTCACATCGGGTGGAAATGTTGGATGGCGAGGAAGAAGGCCATTCTTGAAGGGGGAAGCTCTCAAGTCTGAAGGGATGTGGAACAGGAGCTGTGGGAGCCCAAGTCGGGGGGCCCGCCGAGCCCTGGGGGTGACTCTGACAGAGGAGGGCCTTGGAGGCAGGCTGACATTTAAGTGTGATGGGATCTAGCAGAGATGGAAGGTTGCTCCCTCTGTAGAGGAAAAAGCAGGGCTCTGGAGCGACCGAGCCTTTGATCAACAGAATGCAAGTACAGGGCCAGAGAGGGAGGGAGAAAACACGTGGTTTCGAGATGAGACACATTTGGGCTCAGGTGATGTGGAAAAACATTTGGAAGGATGTTTTTTTCTCCACGAAATTATAAAAACAATTCCCAAAGAACTGCTTTCGTGGCATTTATTAACGGGAGAGGAAGTACCTTGGGTTGAGATGAGGGAAGAAAATTAAAAAGGAGAAATAAAAAGGGACATTTTTACAAGTACAGTTGGCAGTGATGACAGTGTGACGGAATGAAAATAAAGATAGATAAACGGCACCAATTTATATATTTATATATCCCTCTAAAAAGATAGAGAGGAAAGGCCTTCTCCCCCATCCCCTTGCTTCTTCCAAAGCAGTGACTTGTTTTGAAAAAGAGCCCAATCCTACTTTGTCCCTTTGGGGTCTTGAAGGATCAGCTGGTGGTATGAAGATGGGCTTGAATTCTGGTATTTGAGAGTACTGGGAAATGGCGGCATAAGGTTTTAAACTGGCACAGGTGCACAGGAAAAGCATCCTGCCGAGAGAGCATCGTGCCTATCTAAAGTATTTTGGAAATGAAAGAACTAATAAGTTTTAAAGGTGCGAGTGTTTTCCACAAATTCGTGACGATTCAGAGAGAGGAGGGTCATCGGCATCTGGTGACCCCGATTGAGCCCCTGTCTTGCAGGTGGGGTGAAACCTACGTTCAGATCTGTTCTGTCGTTAGGGTCGTGCTGTTTTCCCTTCAACAAGATAATCTGGATAAACTCGAGTTCTTAACTTTTTTGATTACCTTAGAATGAAAGTCCTAAAGTAGGGGGAAAAAAATCCTCAAGGGGCACCTGGGTGGCTCAGTGGGTTAAAGCCTCTGCCCTCGGCTCAGGTCATGATCTCAGGGTCCTGGGATCAAGCCCCACATCGGGCTCTCTGCTCAGCCGGGAGCCTGCATTCCCCTTTCTCTCTGCCTCCTTGTGATCTCTCTGTCAAATAAATAAAATCTTTAAAAAAAAAAAAAATCCTCAAGTAGGAAACTATGGCTTATGTTTTATTTTGTTTTAACTTATTCTGAAAGATCCTTGAGAACAAATTATTGTAGGAGATTTGAAGTACCAGCAAGAATAGAAGAGCGTGACAAACCTCTCATCTACATTTTGTGTTTAAGAGAGAGACTTGGAGGGGCGCCTGGGGGGCTCAGTGGGTTGGAGCCTCTGCCTTCAGCTCAGGTCGGGGACTCAGGGTCCTGGGATCGAGCCCCGCATTGGGCTCTCTGCTCAGCAGGGAGCCTGCTTCCCCCTCTCTCTCTACCTGCCTCTCTGCCTACTTGTGATCTCTCTCGCTCTCAAATAAACAAAATCTTTAAAAAAGAGAGAGAGAGAGAGACTTGGAGACTGCCTGTTTTTAAGACGTGAAGGCCGACTGTCCCACGGCACAGTCTGGTGGCAAAGCCTGAAGGCTCCTACGTGGTTCCGGCCCAGCCCCCATGCCGTGGGGAGACTGCTGGTCTTTTGTCTGTTCTTGCTGGTGTTGATGCCTGGACCCCCTGCGGCCGGTCACACTCAGCCCCGGGATCCCCGGCGATGCTTCAGTTCAGACAGAAAGCAAGACACTTCTGGGCGGCGTTCCGATTCTGGCCGAAACTCCGGTACCTGAATTCCGCCAGCCCAGGGTGCACCGGGTCCCCAGGCTTCCCACAGCTCCCCGTCCTGCAGGAGGGTGGGCTTGCGCCAGGGTGTCCTTCGGGGGGTGGGTGAGGCTGCTCCGAGCCAGCCCCCGCGCCCACTGTGCTGAGAGGAAGGAAGCCGTGTGTCTGTCTGCGTGACCGTGCCTGGGCATCTGGTGGCTGAAAACCCTGTCTGTCTTTGGATCTGCTTCGAGAATGTTCCCTCTGGAGCAGAGAATCCAAGAAGGTGTAGTTACCCGTTCCTCTCTCCCGGTTCTTCGGGTTATCCATAGCTCATCGCCCCGAGAAATTTCAGGGACAGCCCAAGCAGGGACTGGGTTATGTGAGGAGTCTCAAGTCTGTCGTCACGGCCAGTGACGGGCAGTGTTTTGTTACACGGCCATTTCTATCTATTATCTTTTTTGCTTGGCAGGCCTGATACCGTCATCCTCCAAAGCACAGCTGCCTATGACTTTTTTGGGTAGACGTCATGCTGTTTCATTTTGTCCATCCAAGATCCAGTGGACACTTACTGATGCCTGCCCCGCGTTGAGTATTTTCTTAGGGGCTGGGGATAGGGTGGTCCCTGGGGTAGTTCACGGTGGGTGGGGGCAGGTGGACACCAGACCGTCAGTAGCAGTGGGCTGAGGGCTTGGACCTCAGCTTGCCGACGGGGCATGGAGAAGTCTGCGAAGGGGGTGCCGCTGAGCTTCTTGGGTAGGTTTGCACCTTGGAGGCATCCCTCCAGAGGCCGTGTGCCTTGCGGTTTTCAGGGGGCAGGGACGCTGAGGTACCACGACTGTTCCTTCCTGTGCGGTGTTGAGGAAGCATTTATTGGGCACCTGCTGTGTGCCATGGCCCTGTTCTAGGCACTTGGAATATGTGTTCACGTAGGAGAACAAAAGAGAGAAATAGTAATGAGATTTGGGGGGGGGAGGGTGGTGGGGAGGGATTATTAATACCACATAAATTGCAGAGTTTGCTGGTTAGAATCCTGACACACTTTGGAGGACATGCTTGTTTCTAGAGGAATACACTGACTGGGGATAATGGACCCTGGATTTTGGGTCAGCGCTAACAGAGTTGGTCTCTTCTGTGGTGCAGGTCAGTAAAGCCCTCGAGGTGTCAAAGATTGATGATTCCACTCTGTAGATCGTTCTGGGCCTGGGACCCTCACATTTCTGCACATGAGCGCCTCTCCCGGGGGCGGGGGATCCTCAGTCTCACTTGCCGCTTATTTGCAGAGGTGGTAAAAAAAATGTGATGAAGTTAAGACTTCCTCTTGCACCCTGTCTGTGGGCTTGTTCTCATCTGTAGTTCTTACTTTCTCCCAAGCATGGGTGACTCAGTGTCTGCATCTGCCTGGTGGGTGACATTAACCTTGGAAACCGGGTGTAGGCCGATAGCCTGTAATGAAAAATTAGTTTACCAGTCACAGTAATTATCTACAGTACCAAAGAAGTTACCTTAGGAACTTTAAAGTCGTAATGAAAACTCCCCGGAACACTGGAGAGGTATGACATAGCCAGCTCATGGGGTTATTGTGAGGATCTTAGGACTTCATAAAAGCAAAGCCTACGGTCACTGCACAGATTAAGCATCACATAAATACTTCCTGTTATTACCGATCTAATTTTGAAAAAACAATTGGAATTTGCATGAAGGTAACAACAGGTGAGAAATCGTGGCTGTACTAGATGGTGCGATTTTGGCTAAGACAGTAAAAGGTAATGGGCTAGATGACACAATATTGGAGCACCGTTTGACTTCACCAGCAATACATTCAATGGGCAGACTAGTAATGTATAAATGCTTAGATTCTAGAAAAGTTAAGCGTTGGTAGTTGTAGCCTCAAGTTTGAAAAATACTCGTTATTAACTCGGGACTAGGCAAATACCATGTGGGCTGTGACTTTTTTCCCTCGGTCCCCAAAGTAATCATTGTGAAGGGCATGTGCGGAGACATAAAAGTCTGTGACTAAGGAGATCACTCCGTCTGTTGAGCACTTCTCACCATCCCCGTTTGGAGACGAGTGAAACGTTAATGTAAATTGTTCTGGAATTTCTTCGAGGGCTGAACTTCCTTCAGGAGAGGATGTATAAGCTACCGAATAGCAATATGTATTCTGCAGTTCAGTAGCTGATCCAAGCCATGATTTTTATAACCACGTTTGGATTTGCAAATGCAAGATTCAGAATTCCTACTTGGGGGCATTGTTTTCAATTCAGCGAGTCACTCATGAGATGGACGCTTGGAATGGGTGAGGGATAGAAGCCTGTTTCTCGGCTGCCAAGCCTCCTTCATCGAAATGAGACAGCTCTGCATTGTGGGTGGTGGTGACTTTATAATTACAGTGAAAATATTTTCAGTACAAGAATGAAGCCTGGGGGGGGGGCAAGGGGTCCACATCTGCATTGAATGAAATGGACACTAGTCACTACCTCTCCTGGGGCCTCATCGCTTCCTTGCCTCTGGCTGTGAGCTGGCAAACAGACTCCACCACGTTGGATATCTTTTGGAAGAAGGAGAAAGGAACAGCAGAGCTCTGAGTGAAGCAGTTCATAAAAAAAGAAGGACGCTGAGCGGATAGGCAAGCGAGAACACATCCGCGGTGCGTGGGGCCATCAGACACCCCCGGGTCATGTGACCGTAGCGTCACGCCTACGGCATGTCCCGGAGCAGCACTAATTCCCCGGTAGGCGTCACACCTGGGTATTTAGCACTGCTCACTACAACTCCGGAAAAGGTAAGGCTGCGGAAGATCGGAAGGCCCGTGTTTCTTTTGGGGACACCTGTCCCAGGCAACACGGCTGGAGGGCTGTGATAGGGCTGCTTGCAGAGTGCTTAGTCCAGATGAAGGCATCGTTTTTTTCTCTCCTGGGGCCACGGGGCGCCCAGCCAGCCAGAGGGGACTTCAGCTCCTGCGACGTGCTGCTGGGCACTGGCTCCTCCCACTGCCGGGGAAACCCACGGGCCGTGTTGGCAAGTGATCGTCAGGCATTTCCAGTGCCTGGACCTGCCCTGCCCTGACCTTCCCTACTGAAAATGCAGTGGTCCGAATTCATCTGGAGCCTCCTATGGACTCCGTGTTTATGCCCCCCTTCCCCCCACTTCCCAACTTGAAATCCTCATCCCGTGTGATGTTATTTGGGGGTGGGGCCTGGGAGACCGCAGTCAGGTAATGCAGGTGAGGCCCTCGTGATGGGAGCAGCGCCCTGGTCTTCCACCTGAGAAGAGGCCAGAGAGCGAGCTTGCTGTCTTTGCTGTGAGGCAAGGACCGAGAAGGCATCCATCCGCAAGCCGGGAGGAAGGCCCTTGATCTTGGACGCCCAGCCTCCGGGACTCTGAGAAAGAAACCTTCGTCGTGTAAGCCACCCACCCCGCGGTGTCTGGGGAGCCCGAGCTCAGAGACAACCTGAGGCTTCGGGGGAATCTGCCCGGCAGTCGTCCCTTCAGTGTTTAAAAGTCATGGCTTTACAGCTTTAAAGAGCATTCGTGGCTGAAGACTGAAGTCCGCCAGGGAGGACCGGATCGCTTTGCTTCGAAGTCTGGAACGGAGTCATTGCCGGAGTTGAGTTTTATTCTGGAGTTTATTCTAGAGGCTGTGAACCGTGAGTGATGGTGCAGGGAGCGCTTGAGTCAGCAGGTGGAGAGAGGGCGGCGGTGAGTTCGGTGTCTGCCCGGTGATCAGCGCCAATTAAGCAGGGGGCGGGCACGCAAGCACTGGTGCGGGCAGAAGCGGCAAAGCTTCGTCCGGCCCGCTCTCAGGATGCAGGACTCAGGGTAATCACGAGGGATGCAGCCTCCGCAGACCGCAGCCTGGGAATGAAGAATCAGCAAGCAGACCTCGGAGTTCTCGGCCCGGGAAAGCTGCCTCTGAGACCAGCCGCTGGCGTCGCCCTGTGTGCCAGGAAGCTTCCTGTGCCGTGGTTGAGCAGGTGACTGGCTGCTGCGATTTTTCTGGTGGCCATTGCCTAGTTAAAAAAAAAAAAAAGCCTTAAAAATAATGCCGGAGCGGAGGAGGGCAAAAATAATAATTTCCTAGCTCTACTGTGAACTCTCTCCGAAGCTGGTCGTTAGGATTGGGCTCACTTTTGCACGTTTGAGATCTCTTTCTTCCCGCGCCGTAATGAGTGAGTGACACCACTGACGTATGTTGGGAGATTTGTCTCCAAGGAAGTCTCTGGACTCTTCCTGTCATAAACAGTGTCTGGCAACTTTTGAAAGGGAGTTTTTCTGGGCTCTTTACATTGATTGAAGAAGCAGTCTAGGCCAGTCTTTGACAAGTCACGTTTCCTGGCGTTCACTCGTCGTGTGCTTTCCAACTTGTCAGAGAGATGTGGGGCTTGACTGTGTACCTGGATTTGAAGTAAAGACATCCACCTAAAATAAATCTAGTGGTTACTTCGTAAGAGGTATCTTAACTCATTTGGAGGTAGCTGTATGCACTCTGCAGGGAACGCCGTATTTCAGTAATGTTCACTAATTTTTCACCGGTACCCACCAGTAATTCACTCGTGTCTTCATATGGGGGTAGGTGGCTGGTGGTATTTCCCCGGAGACCCATGTGGCTGGCGGCTGCCATATTGAATAACGCTGCGGGTCCTTTTGCACACGGGCCTCTGGAGAGAGGCAGGGGCGCCACAGTCCGTACAGCCGGACAGAGCAGCATCAGGTGTTTGGACTCGTTTTTCCGGTTGTTTTTCCTGTATCACGCAGTCCTTCAATGTTGGGCATCACAGCTTGAACTTGAACTGGGGTATCCACATCCTTCTCCCACAGTCTCTGGGAGACACTCAATAATTAGACCTAGAAATTCCCTCTTACCACATAATTGTAGTTTTACAAGTATTTGTGGTTCATCGTCAGCAGTTTTGTGCGACTGTGTGAGACCTCGCACGCAGCACAGTGCCGTGTGTTGGGAACCCCGGCGTGCGTGGCGCCCGTCACAGAGGGGTATGTGGGCATCTGGAATCACATGGTAGAGGGGTTGGATGGGACTTCTGAAGCATCTTAGTTCCCTTCTGCCCACATGTGTGTAGTATGCTTGACGAGGCTGTTGATTCTGAAAGAGCTTCTCCATAAATGAGTTTACTTCTTCCCACAGCTTCTCATCGATCTGGGGTTTTCTTCACATCAAGCTAAAATGTTCTTTCCTTTAATTTCTACACATCGGTCCTTGTTAGCTCACAGACAAGGTGTGCGTCCTCTTCCACGTGCGGCCCCGTCAATATTCGAAGACTCCTGGCAGTCTGTGTCTTCTCTCCTGTGTGCTCAGTAGACCTCCTGCTTCCTTCAGCTGTTCCCCGTGGCACGCGGTCTGCAAACCTCTCACTGCTCTGTTTGCTTCTGCTGGACTGACTTGAGGGCACGGCTCAGAGCTATGCTTGGAGGTTCCATTGGTCCATCTGAAGGGAGGTCTTGCATGGGTGCTCTTGGAAAATGTCACGTCTTTCTGGAAGGGGAAAAATTGTCTGCTCTCATCCACATGTAGGAAGAGTAATAACTTAGTTTCTTTGATAAGAAGTAAAGTAGTTGTCTGTAATAAATATGTATTACTTTTATAATAAAAATATTATATAATTTTGATAAAAGTAAAGCTTCTCTGTACAGTCACTATATTGGGTAGAATTTGGATGTCATGAGTGGAACAAAAAACCATGTTCCCAGTCTCCCTCTCTCCTTCCCTCCCTTCCATTCATCCATCCACTCACCCACCCATCCATCCACCCATCCACTCACCCATCCACCCATCCACTCACCCACCCATCCATCTACCCATCCATCTACCCATCCATCCACCCACCATCTTTGTATGCTTGCTGTGTCAGAAACTGGGCTCTGGGGACACAGTGAGGGACAAGAAACTGCTTTCTTCCATGAAGACAGGCGCTAAATAAGTGGTAGAGTCATTCCTAAGGTGGGAAAGATGCAGTAGAACCATGTTTAATTCTGTGATGACACTTGTCAAATGTACAATCCTTACTAGGTTTTTGAGTCTGCTCTTGCCTTTGGATTTCTGAAATGGAAATGATCGTTGGAGTAGCTTTCTGATAGGATTGTTGTAAGACTCCAAATATTTGAGCACAAAGGTGAGATTTCTGTAAGGATCATACCAATATTGTGCATTACCATTATAGCTGAGTAACACTTGGGGGGAAGTAGAGTGGACCATCTACCATGCTAATGTCCCTTTCTTCCTCACATATTTCTTCCCCCTATGCGTTTATTTCACCGTCTTATTATGACATTTTTCAAAAAGAGAAAAGTTGAAGGAATGTTACAGTGAGCACCCACACACCACCTCCTGGTTTCTGTCCTGTGCATTGTACTGGGTCAGGCACCCGTCCATCCTTCTGCCATCATCCGGTGTTAATGAACTTGTCTTCACAGAGAAAGACGCATGATGGCTATGGTGACGACACACCATTCTGCCCACAGTGCTGCAATCCCAACTCACGGAGTGTACGTGACGATGCTAGGAGACAAGTGCCACCGCTGATTTCCATTTTACAGAAGAGGAAACTGAGTCCTGCAAATGGAATGTTCTGCTTCATATCACACAGCTGGCGAGGGGCGGAGTCAGAAAGCTGCTAATCACTCTGGTTTAGGCCAGAATTTTCCATGCTTTTAAACTGTAGAACTAATAGAAAAGAGACTTGAGGTAACCTCCAGATTTGATTTAAGCTCTGCTTTGTGACAGGCACTGTGCCGAGAGCCGGACTTACCCTGGTCTCCTCAGAAGGACTGATATTGTGATAGAAACAGCTTCACTGGAGTAGTTAGAAATAAAGGATTTCAGTGAAGAAAAGTTATATGACGTATCTAATTTGACTTTAAAGAAAACTTTGCACATAAATAGTTGCTTCTGTGGGGTGTTTGTGATAAGACAAGTGATTCCAGCAAATGAAGACACTAACTATTGGGAAGTGTTTTTTTGTTTGCAGATTTATTTCTTTTTGCCTTAGCAGAGGGAAGCAGTTTGGGGGAAAGGTGTCAAGGATTGTTTACTTGAAGCATAAAATATATTCTGACTAATGGTAGTTCTTAGACAATTTATGGAAAAGTGTGTCTAATTATATTTCCCAAGGCGTCTTATCATTTTTAAAGAGATTTTATTATTTGAGAGAGAGCAAGAGAGCACAGCAGGGGAGAGGGGCGGAGGGAGAGGGGGAAGCAGACTCCCCACAGAGCAGGGAGCCCAATGCGGGACTTGATCCCAGGACCCTGGGATCATGACCTGAGTGGAAGGCAGACACTTAACCGAAAGAGCCACCCAGGCGCCCCAAGGCACCTTATCGTTAAAAAAAATACATGGTTCCTTCAATATTTTTTCCTTTTTACCTTTTTCAACACTTTTGTCTAAATTCACTGGCACATCACAGAAAGTGCAAATGACAAGGGGCCATGGGCTCAGCCAGGTGGCTTGCCTCAGTGGGAATGTGTAGACCCATTTCTGTGTTACTGCCCCCGAGTCCCTTGCCTTAAGAATAGGCATTGTTGGGCAGGGTGGGGTGGGGAGCTCACCAGGGAGGGTATCCAGGACCAGAACAGGAGGCCGCCATGACACCATTCGTCAGTGGGTTGAATGACAGTAAAAAAGTCAAGAACAAAGGCATCCTCTGTGATACATGTTTAGCACTGCTGAAGATTTAGAAACTTCTCACTCCAGGCTCATTGACTTCTTTGAGCAGGAAAAGCTTTTTTAAATAATAATTAAAAACAAAAAAGTCAAAATAAACTATTTTCACTTGACCCTCTTTGTCATTCCCCAATCAATATCTCTGTGAAGAAGATGGTTGAAGAACTCCTCTCCTAATAGAAAAATGAGGTAATGTGAGGGGGTTTTCAGGTTTGTTTTTATAGTTTTCCTATTTTTCCTGTTAAAGAACTTGAAGAACGCATCATTTAAAAAAATGCCTTTATATTCATATGTAAGTCATTGATTTTGCGAACCTCACTAAGGGTCACCCATGTATCGTTGTATTTACTTTTGAAATCTGTGATTGGCCAGACCATTGCAATTACCCTTCTCAGCATTACTCTGAAGTTGCTGTTCTAGACGATAATTGTGCACCGGGGAGGGAGGAAGCAAGAAAATGGCGTTTGTGCTCCCGTTGGGGCAAATGGAGGGAGAGTTTCCAGCTGGGTGTTGAAGCCCATTGCTCATGCTTTTGTGTGTTGACTGGGTCCCCTGGACGGCCGCCCTGACCGTGGGGACCCTCGTGATCTCCACGTGCCACAAATTCTAGGTATTCTGTGCCCCACTCGCCTCCCAGACTCTTGCCTGTGCTGTGGCGGTTTCTTGACTGAGGGAAACACTGAAGGTTTTCTGGATTCAAGATTCACCCCGTTCAGCATGTTCCGACGCCGTGTGAAAAGGCTGAACAGGGGGCGCCTGGGTGGCTCAGTGGTTAAGCCTCTGCCTTCAGCTCAGGTCATGATCTCGGGGTCCTGGGATCGAGCCCCACATCGGGCTCTCTGCTCAGCGGGGAGCCTGCTTCCCCCTCTCTCTCTGCCTGCCTCTCTGCCTACTTGTGATCTCTCTCTCTCTCTCTCTCTCTCTGTCAAATAAATAAATAAATAAATAAATAAATAAATAAATAAATAAATAAATAAATAAATAAATAAATAAATAAATAAATAAATAAAAAGGCTGAACAGATTTGTTTTGACAGCACTGCCCGGAGGCCTTGGCCCCAATTCTTTCCAGGAAAAATGAAAATCTTTCTGCTTTTTTTTTTTTTCCCCAGACTGTCTGTTTTATAAAAGCCACAACATTATTAACATCTTAATAGTGGTAGGATGAGAACACTGATTTCAGAAGTCCTCACTTGGTCTCGGAATTACAAACTGGAAGGAAGAGTTCGAGGGTGACCTGTTGTATGTCCTCGCTTTCTAACGCACCGAGAGCAAAACCATCCCTGGGAAATAAGGAAATATTTTGATCTCCGGGTGGTTTCACTAATTCGTAGTAACTCAATCAGTTTTTTGTTTTACTGGGAAATGAGAGGAGCTTACTTTTAAGCCTGAAAGCAGAGCCTGATGGAGCCACACGGGGTCCCTGAGAAGTGGGTCTGCTTCATGCTCCGCAGAGAGGAGGAAAGGAGCCGAGAGGCTAAGTGATGGGCCCAGCATTGAAAAGCCGGCGTATGGCAGAGCCGAAGTCGGGGCTCATGCCTTCTAACTGTGGGAGTGTGGCGTTTGCCCCCGCAGGGAGCCGGATCTCGTCCCTGGCCAGCTGTGAGAGGGGTCCCTGCGGGGGCTGTCCATGAGCGGTTTGGGCAGGGGTACGCCAGGGTCAGGGTGATGGAGCCACGGTCCAGCCCTCGAAGAGCCAACAGTCCAGAGAAGGGGTTGCAGGCCCGCGCTACAGTTTTCACGTTCTTTGTGGCTCAGGGATTCTAGCTGCCTTTTTTTTTAATGTGATTTTCACGTCTCCGCAGAAGCACGTGCCTCATGGTTAAACCATCAGCAGAGGTGAAGCCGTGTGTGTGTCTGAAAGGGGAAGGCAGACGGGGTGGCCGAGGGTCACTTGGGTCTCCTCTCAAGGGGCGGTCGGCGGGCAGCGGGTCAGAGTAGGAATCTGGATGGTTTGGGGAAATGGTGGCAGGTAGAGCTTCGGAGATCAGCCGGCGACAGGAAGGGGGACGTTCTGAGCGGGGCCGGGGCGGATGGGGCTTTGGAGGCAGAGGCTCACTGCAGAGAGTGCAGCCGTCAGCACGTGTACCCCGCTGCTGGGCGTCAGGGAGGCCCCGGCCGGCACAGGGCCCGCGTGGTGGACACCGGCGGCCCGTGGTTTCCGGTCAAGTGCACCTTACGGCACGATTGTCTCGTCAGCTCCGAGAAGTGCTGCGTGTTGGGGTGGAGGGGGCTCCTTGTCTGGTTTTCCTCTTGCCCTTTTCTTCCCTGGGCATCATCTCCTTTCCACCGAGAGCATTCTGAGGTCTAAGCTCACTCAGCAGTGGTTTTCCTGGAGGATCCATGGGACCCAAAATCTTGAGTTTAGGCCCTTAGAATTAGGGCCGATGCGTTGACTTTAGACACATAAACAGATTTGAGATGAATTCAGGTTTATTTCCTTTTCTCCAAGTAGCCGTGTGGGGGGCTGCTGTCATTTAGTGGGAATTTGGGTGATTTAAGAATATTGGGGGTAAAAGAATATATTGATTTCTGAGCAGCCGGAAAAGAGGCCGTGTCTCCCAATATCGGATTGCTGCAGAAGGGGAACCGCTGGGGGAAGAAATGTTCATAAATGAGCAAAACCAGTGTATTTTTCTAATGTGGGTGGGACCCTTCGTCTCCGCGGGGAGACGCAGCGATAATCATGCAGGACCTAGTCCTCCAAGGCCTTTCAACAGGATAATTCATTGCTTTGTGCTTAGAATTCTCACGCTTCTTCGACGACCCAACGGCAGACGAACATCTTTACTCACAATTAGTGAAATCGGCCTGTATGTTCAAGTGACTTCTCTCCTCCCCCACGATAGGGAAGTGTCAGTAGGGTCCTTAATTTGAGTGGATCGTTTTCTTAACGGGAAGTGACGGTTACCGACTGGCCCATTGCTCAGTGGAGAGGGGCTAGTTGTTGGGAGCTCGAGGCCGGCATGGCCCGTTTCTGTGATAGTCACACGCACAGGACGCCGGCTTGCTGGGCTCGGGTGTCCAGAGGGAAGATCTGCTTCGGGCCTTTGGCGCCGTGCTGCCGGGCACCGCGCTGAGCGAAGGGGGACACGGACAGGCCCTTGGAGGCTCATGGAAATTGTCGCCCGACATGAGATGACTTGGAGCCGCTAAGCATTTGTTCCAAGCACGTCTGCTCACGGAGGCTACTGGCCCTCCAGCTTGGGCTCTGCCGGAATGGGGCTGTCGGGCTGCCCTCGCACTGGAGACCCTCCCTCACCACCCGCGGTCTCCTCTGACTCGGGGGGAGACCCAAACGGCCTGCTGGGGCTATGGTTGTGTGCCGATGGAGCCGTGGTTTTCTAGAAACCACTGGAAATGGGCAGGTTTTGCAGTCATGTCAGAGCTACCGAAACCAGAGATGGACCTGGCCCATGAACGTCCAGGAGCTGTAACATGCTGGCTTCTAAGGACAGAAAACGGACATAATGAACTAAATGTGAAAATAACGGTAACGGACGTGAAGGGTGGTCTGGACGGGGCCCGTTCGCATGGGCCCTTCCTGCAATCGTCAGAGAACTCGGAAACCAAATTAGGTCCGGGGGACGCTTTGTTTTCTGTTTTCCCCTGTTGGTTTACTGGTAGGTCAAGGGAGTTAGAAATTTACTTAGTTCTGCCTCTCAGAGAGCCACTGTGACCGTATGAACCACGAGCCGTCGGCCGGCTGACGGGTGTCGGATCGTTGGCCAGGCTCTCTGCCGGGAAGCTCTCTCGTGCAGTCTCCGCACGCATGAGAAGCCGACACTGCTCTGTGTCTGTGCACACCTGCGGACGGGAGGCTTGGGGCGACGCGATAATCTGTCCAAGACACAGCTGGGACTCGGCGGGCCCGTCCTGAGCAGCCCTGCTCCGCTGGCCTGCGATTCTGTCCGCGAGAGTCGTGGGGCCCGCAGAGTTCCCGGGTCTGTCCCTGCGGCTTCCACTTCTGTTCTTACGCTCTTTCCTCTCTGTCTCTACCTTAAAATCTCCATGCGGATCCTGCAGATTTAGCACAGTCTGTGAGGAACCCATCTAACCTTTTCAGGGAAAGGAAAGAAGGCCTGAAAAGGTGAAGTGCACCCCAGTCCCTGGCCTCCCCCTCCTCTCCTCCAACCCATTCTCGGTGCTTTAGGGTCTTTGGGGTCTCAGTGTGAGAACACTTCCTGGATGCTTTTCCTTTCTGCTTGTCTTTGGAAGAATTAGCATCTGTTTTCCTGCTGGGAAGGTTTCTCAGGAAACCAAAAAGACATTTTAAGTTGAATAGTGAGGTTTTTGGCTAATTCCCCTTTATTTTAAAACGCTTTGCACCCATTATATCTCTGAACCCTGGCTGTACTTAATGGCATTTGTGAATTTTTTTTTTTTTTTCCAGGATTAAGACTAGAAATTTTTGCCCCTCTATCTTGAGAGTCCTTCCAAAACTTAACAGTTTGGGGATTTTGAGAAACACCACACTCACAAGGAGATGTGTTTTTCTCCAGCGTGGCCATTGAAATGACATAGCACAGCTGGTGGCCTTCTTGGGGCAGGTGCCAGGTTGCAGAGAGGGATGACTCTCCTCCACGAGGAGAATCCCCATCCTCGCTGTCACCATGGAAACAGGCCCTGCCCATAGATGCCAAACTGAGTCACCGGGCAGGGGAGGGGAGCGTTTGAATGTCTCTGCTCACTAAGAGGGGACGACGGTGCAGACTGGCCCAGACTGTATTTTAAAAGACCTGTATTTTAACCGCGCCATCCTTAAGAAGCCCTTCTAAATTTCCAAGAAGCAAGACGTATGATATGGTTCTAATTTTATACATTTCCCAACTAGTGGATAGTACTTTCTGGTCCCAAACATAATGTATTTGGTATATTTATGCTCATTTCACGGGAACTAACACATACTCAAACAATTTCTAAATAATTTTCATCATTTATGGTTTTTCTTTTCATTGCTTTTATGTCTCAGCTCTGATTTAGTAACGTTCAGAGATGCAGTCACCAATTGTGATACCCTTCCGGTGGGGGGGGAAATTACATTATGTCAAAATACATATATACGTATAATTTTTAAGTATGATTGTGTTACATACGTTATTATGTAATATGCCCTATGTTGTAGAACGGTTCACGTATATACTTACACCCGTGTACACACATCTGTAAAACTGATGATCCTCTAATCCTACAGTAGTTTCTGGAAGCATGCTGTAGTTAAAAGGTAGGGAGGCACAGCCTCAAACCTCAGGTGTAGGTAACACAGAACTCAGACTTGCTGGCTGGGCAAACGAGGACAGTTGTGTTCTTTTCCGAATATCACAGAGTTCCTGGGACTTAGGTTCCTTACCCTCAAAAGGAAGGCATTTCACTGACAACTTCAGAGGTCAGGTCTCCACGGACTGAATTGCCCTACTAATCTCTCGGGCCAGGCGGCTCAGTGATACCACTAGGGTTAGCCTGAGTGTTTCAAAGGCAAGGGTAACGAAAGCTCATTCTGCAGCTAGAGGGTGAGGACATGAGTCAGGGACATTGCGCGGTCGTCTGAGTCTTGCGGGTGAGCAAGGGAACCCCGTTACATGGGGTTTATCCAAATCCAGGCCCCGGGCCAGCTGCCCCGCACCGCCTCTCGCTGGCGTCCAGAGGACCGGCCCTGCCACCAACTCTGTTCATCCAGACGGCATTTTTGAGACCCAGCCCAGAAATTCACTAGGATTTGAGAACTAAAGATTTGCATGTAATCTTTGTTTTTCTAAACATTTCAACCATTTCCCCTCTTTATGTCTTTGTAATCCCTGGTCCTCTTTCCTGACCAACCTAGATTTACACTGTAAAATTTAGGACCGCCGTTAATCTTTCTCTGCCTTGATTTCCTCAGCTGGAAGATGCTGGTGTGAACACCAGCCCTTTCACTCCAAGGGATCTGGGGAGGAAAATGAGATAAGCCATGCCGGACAGTGCTTCGGACTTAGAGGAGGGTAGTTCAGATATCATAAGAGTGTCTTGTCTTTATTTTTCTGTGACATTTAAAATGTTAGCATTGAATGTGCTTCCAGGAGGGAGATCTCATTTTGAATGTCATTGTTAGGGTGCTGGCCTGGAAGATATTAGAGTTGCAAACAAAAACTCAGAAAACGTGCTTAAAAACTGTTAAGACCAAGCCATCCATGGTTTGTTTTCAAAGAATATGTGCAGACTTAGGAGAGCAGTTAACTGTGGGGCGTAATGAAAAATGAGGTCTTACAAATCGGGGGACACCTGGGTGGTTCAGGTGGTTAAACGTCTGCCTTCGGCTGAGGTCCTGATCTCAGGGTCCTGGGATCGAGTCCCGCGTTGGGCTCCCTGCTCAGCGGGGAGCCTCCTTCTCCCTCTGTCCCTGTCCTTCCCCCCTGCTTGTGCTCCTCTCTCTCTCTCAAATAAATAAATAAGTATCTTTTAAAAAGGTCTTACAAATCTGTGATGTACGCATCCTTTTAATTTAGTTATGAGAGAAAAAGTGTGATGTATAGTTCATGAAGCAAAGTGATTTTTTTTTTTTCCTTTAGAGCTAGGGAGTTAAATATGGTAGCCACTGGCCATAATACTAGCTGTGTGGTTTTAAAATTGAATAGAATTTATTAAATTTCAGTGACTCAGTCACATTAGTCACATTTTAAGTGCTTAGTGGCCACATGTGGCTAGCCGAGTGTGTTAGAGAGACCCGATGTAGAACATTTCTAGAAGGTTCTGGGAGATAGTGCTGCTGAAGAGAACCCGTGAAGAAAGGCAAAAGAACACCCCCATCCTCCTCCCCCCTAAGGCTGCTCTTTAGAATTCGAATGGAGTCTCTGGCTTTATAGTATCCCATCGTAACTGTACATTTGAGATTACTAAAGAGGGCACAGGGTGGGTGGGCAGGGGAGCACGGCTCACCCCAACACATCATTTGTTTCTCTACTGAGAACAAACTTGCCCTTGGAAAATCCTAGAACTAGTCTTTGCTCTCAAGTTGCACTTCTCCCATCAGTATTTTCTTACTTCACCAGGTAACACATTACCTACACCAGTCCAGTGGTCACTTAATCATGTTCCATCTTGAATTGTTAAGTAAGTATTTCATGGGCATAAACCAAATCCTCACCTTTAGCAAAATAATCTCTTCTATTCCAAATTCACTCTTTCCACAAATCCATATGGGCTCCACTACCAAAGGGTACCCAGAATCCGGCCACCTCTCGCCACTCCCGCCGACCACTGTGGTCCCAACCGCCATCCTCTCTCATCCGTTACTCTAGTTGCCTCCTCACTGGGTTTCCTGCTTTCACTCCAGCCCTCTTACCCACTTCCCATTCTCTTCTCAACACGGTGGTCTGAGAGCTCACATCAGTCCTGTGCGCACAGCCCTCTGGTGGTTTACCTTTTGAGTCCAAGTGAGAGCTAATGTGTGGGCGGTGGCCCGTAAGGCCTTTCAGATCTCACAGCCTCCACACCCCTTGTTACCCCCTGGCCTCCGTCACGCTTGCTCTCTGCGAGCCACAGTGGGATCTTCTTTATCCTTCTGTTACAATAGGTATATCTCGCCTCAGGACCTTTGCACTTGCTGTCTCCTCTGCCTGCACGACGCTTGCCTGAGATAGCCAGATGGCTCATTGCTGCACTTCCTTTATATGCCTTCTTCAACATCCTTTCATAATGAGGGCTCACCAAACTATTTAAAAATGCCACCTGCCACCCCCCTCCCCAGTGTCTACGCAGCAATCCATGTGCCCTCTACTAGCAAGATCTTTTTCCCGCAGTACTTCCCACCATCTGGCATACCATCCATATGTTTTACTTATTTGTGTAAAGTCGGTCCCCTCTCAGTGGGATATAAGCTGCTTGAAGGCAGAGCTTTCCGCCTTTTTAATCTGAGTATCTAGCACAAGGTAGGTACTCACTATTTAATGAATGAAAGGAAGAATTACTCAAGTATCTAATGATTAATGTAAGTGCTACATACACACAAAGAACAGGATCAGACGGGTGCAATATAAGGGAAGTCTGTGCTTTAGAACCTTGAGTGCTCATCGAATTGAGCTTCGTTCAATGAGAGAAACACAGAGGTGCACCGTGCCACGTAATCCTGCCCCCAGGCCCTCCCTCTGGAGGGCTGCTCTTGTTCCAGACTCTGCTCCCTGGCTCACTCGGCAAGCACTTCCCTTCCCCTCCTTCCCGCTCTGGACGAGCCATGTAGGGAGCGTCCGACTGGTGGCTCCAGGGGTCCTGTGTGGACAGCTTGGGAAAGAGTGGGCACTAGGGGCTCTGGTCTTGGTCCTTCTGGGAGGGGGGTGGCCACAGAGTTGTTTATTCTCAGGTAGCAGGGGCCATGCGTGAGGGACCCAACCAGTGTGTGCTGCTGCGGGAGGGCAGGGAGGACATGACTTTTAGACTGAAGGGGGCGGGTCCCTTACCCCACGCTGGGGACTGGCTGGGGACTGGCTGATGCCGGACTGGGGTGCCCTGCCTGTTCTCGCATCCTGGGGAGAGGGGAGAGC
>CM053608.1:122702702-122716341 GCA_028646535.1 Procyon lotor | reverse complement strand
GGTGGCTCAGTGGGTTAAAGCCTCTGCCTTCAGCTCAGGTCATGATCTCAGGGTCCTGGGATCGAGCCCTGCATTGGGTTCTCTGCTCAGCGGAGAGCCTGCTTCTTCCTCTCTCTGCCTGCCTCTCTGCCTACTTGTGATCTCTCTCTGTGTGTCAAATAAATAAATAAAATATTAAAAAAAAAAAAAAAAAAAAAAAAAGGAGGGCTGCAGCGAGCCCTGCGCGCCCGCATTCAAAAAATGGGCAGAAGACATGAACAGACTCTTCTCCAAAGAAGACATTTAAAAGGCTAACAGACACATGAAAAAATGTTCATCATCTTTAGCCATCAGGGATATTCAATTCAAAACCACACTGAGATACCACCTTATACCAGTTAGAATGGCCAAAATCAACAGGACAGTAAACAACAAATGTTGGAGAGGGTGTGGAGAAAGGGGAACCCTCTTACACTGTTGGTGGGATTGCAAGCTGGTGCAGCCACTTTGGAAAACAGTGGGGAGATTCCTCAAGAAATTAAAAATAGAGCTACCCTTTGACCCTGCCATCGCTCTACTGGGTATTTACCCCAAAGAAGCAGATGCAGTACAAAGAAGGGCCACGTGTACCCCAATGTTCATAGCAGCAATGGCCACAATCGCCAAACTGTGGAAAGAACCAAGATGCCCTTCAACAGATGAATGGATAAAGAAGATACGGTGTATATATATATCTATATATATATATCTAATGCATTTTAAAGGGCAGCAAAAGAGGCTGCTATTTAAAATTAAAGTTCTTTACCCTGAACCAAGACCTGGCCGGGTGCAACCAAAGGGAATAAAACCAGAAGAAGGACGCTAGAGCTCTAGAAGCGATTCAAGACGGGCGGCCAGCTTTCCTAAGTCTTTTGTAATTCTGCATAATTACTAGATGGAATTCACATTAGCAAGATGATGTTTCCCAGCATGATGTAAGGTCAGAAAGTCAACTAGATTGAAAAAAATTCATGCCTGCGGAGTAGTGCACCAGCTGAAGTTAGGAAGTAGTAAGTCTTATTATAAAAGATGGGCTTATGAGTCCATCGGACATCATAATTCCATTTACATGTCTTTTAATCTTTTAGTTACAATCTTCCTTTAATGAGTAATGAGTTGAAACGAAGAGCAGGCAATTTTAAATACATTCTCTAACTGTACTAAAGCATGACCATTTATTCCATTAAAAAAACCACCACAGAAGTGGTATATCTAGACAAAATTATCTGAAAGCACAGCAACATTAACTGGGTAGAAATAATACTCACCGATTCTTCGTCTTGAATCATCTGTACCAAGTTGTCCAATACAGGTGTCAGATTTCTAGAGAGATTTTAAAGATGTGGACAGTGGAATCAAATCAAAAGCTTTCACGAGGTTGCTTATTTTCATCATCATATAAAAAAAAAATTCAAAACTCTTACTTGGATTTCATATTATTAAAATTTTTGCCTAACGCCAGGTGTTGTATTGATTTGTTTTTACTGAGCCACACTATTAAGGTGGACAGGTCGGATTCTAAACCTGGAAAGAATCAGAGGAAGCAGATAATCAAAACACACGTGTATAAAATTCTCAGCTGGAACACAATTAAGCAAAAGTGACATGAACTTGGATGACTTTCTCTACCTTCCCGAGGGCCCTGGGATTCCAACCTTTCCTTTTCAAGGGAACTTTTTTGGTCTCTTTTCATGTCCTATTATTTCATGGGATAAACTCATTCTTGGCTAAGACTTAACCTAAATCTCGTATACAATCAGTGCCTAAGTAAGTCAGCAAGCAACGGGGAAAGGATGGGTCTCATCTCTGCTCACGAGTGTATAAGAAAAGACGTCAGCATCCCGTTTGCTGGGAGGGGACTGCAGTGGCCCATGTGAACTAAACAGGCTCCCACTCACATACTATTATAATTGGCAGAAATGAAGCTAATGAAACAAGCTTCTGAGTAAATAAATAAGGATTTTATTTTATTATCTCCACGGACGCAAAACGTCAGACCAAGATCATTATCAATGTTCTGATGACGATTTTTTTTTAACTGACTTCTCTTGCATTTTTTTGGTCACAGTATCAACTTATTAAGACTTTGGCATTGACTTATTCCATAAATAAACGGTGCTAAATTTAACAGCCCCATTAGTCAAGAAGTGAGATAACAGGTCCATCAAAGTGTTGTCTAGGTTGGGCTTTCTAGTTTCCCCTTACGAACTTGCTTCAAATACTATTTCTGTTTCTTTTCTGATTTCGGACATACCGTTGTCGGAGATATCTAAGCTGGTGATGTTGTGGATTTCGGCGATGCAGCCTTCCAAGACTTGTGCGCCTCCTGATCGCAGCTGGAGAAAAACAAAGGATGTACACGGTAAAGGGGTCACCTCCCAGGTGTGGAACCCCCCCCAAAAAAAATGAAAAGCAGGCGATAACAGTCTCTGACTTTGTGCCAACGAAAAAGGGAAGGTCTATCAACTCCGTGGCTACCATCAATGGTAAAGATTCAACCACCAGTCCTTGCTACTGTTGGCCAGAGCACCGAAATTGGGAAATGGCTAGAAAAAGAAACAGAAAGATGGGGACCATACTCCCAGTCGGCATGGGCAACGCAACCTCCGTCAGCCCACAAACACTGTCTTCACTTCTGGCTTTTGGAAACCTGACAAATCCCTTTTATACACGAGAAACCAGTATGGATTTTGTTTGATTATTCCAGATTTCAGGACAGAACTCCACCAAATAGCAGCAAAACAACCAGAGGAGACAATGAAGATGAAGTCTTGTTGATGGTCGACCACCATGTGAAGGACCCCGCCCGCCGTCCCACCGAGATGGTGTGCGGTCGCATGGTGACAAAGCCAACAGTGACAGGTGATTATGAAATGACTTGTACAAACTCATCGAGCCACAGAAGAAAAAGATGTTACATCAATTGAAAGTATTATCAGTTGGCTTATAACAAAACTAATTCTCATTTCATGACCTCATTTATTTTAGATAGACAGGCAACCTCTATATAACTGAATACTTTGCATCTTTTCCCATCAACCCAAAAGCTATGTGCAGGGGTCAGAGCATCCTTTTGTTTTCCACTCAGCAACTATGTGAGTTCCTACTATAGATAAAGGATTGTAAAGGAGGCAAATTCCCTGACCTACGGCCCCTTTGCTTGGCAAACTTACTATTTAATAAGGGAGAGAAGCTATCATTTATTGGGAACCTATTAAGTACCAAGGAAACACGGCTTCTCTATTGATAGAAGAAAATTAAAAACATATCTAAATTTCTCTACCAAGTGTAAAATGCAAAATGCTACTTCCTAGAACTTGTGCAAGTTTGATGTAACAAGACTTTAAAGAATCCTTATTTCACTATTTTAGAGGCAATATTTTTATGGTAGCCGGAACCAAAAGGGGCCCATTTCCCTGGCTGCTTGGGTGTCTGGCAGAGTTTCTGCCCAGATCTTTGGGACTGCCCTTTATCTGGGAGTATTTTGGTTGGCGTGTACAGAGTAGGAGTGTGGCACAGAGACAGACCTGCCCAGGAGGCTGGTCTGCACACTTCAGGGAAACCAGGACCAATCAACCCCCCAGTTGAGGGGCTTATAACCCAGGGCGTGGAGCAATGGCCAAGAATCAGCAGGTCATTTTACTGCCCGTGGTTGTCTTCGCAGGTGCTCTAGAGTTCACCCACGTGCCCCAAGCCCAGCTTTACCACATCATGTCTAAACTCGCCCCTGCAGCCTGCTACTCAAAGTGGGGTCCACGGACGGGAGGCAGTCTGCAAAGTTTGCTACTGGTCTTAGCTAAAATAAGTACAGAAATTGACTACAGATACTTTAGAAACCCTGGTAATAATAATTTAAGGTCTGTTGCATCTATTAAAAAAACGAGGGCTTATATTTTTTACGTCTTTTTAAATCTTTTTTTATATATATTTGTATCATATTTTTGCAAAACTATTGGTTTATGATACACTGGACATTTTAAAAAAAACCAATTAACAACCAAGTTCTTCACCACGAACAGTTCTGAGCAGCACGGCTCCAGATCACAGCTTGTTAATACTGGAAGAAGTGAATGTATATTCAGATGACGTCAAAGGTAAGGCAAGAAATATTTCAGGCAAACACTTCAAAGGAACATAATTTGATATTCAGAGCATGAAAAGACGATGCTTTTGAGAAAATAAACATAACTGCCTAAGTCTCTGCAATTTGATTATCTGCTGTTAGCGAGGTCTCTGGTGAGAAGTAAAATTTCTACCAGAAAATCTCTATTTGTTATTTTTATCAAATACAGTAAAAATATTCCATTTACAGATACAGAAAATACAGGTGACATTTAAGGGCTCAATGCTGTTTATTTTACAAATACTCTTGACTGATAATATTTGTAGTACATACACATAAAACTAACATTTTCCAATAGTTAAAAAGCAACCAAATATGTCCACAAACCCTAATTTATTGATTCATAAAGTACTTACACAGTGGCCAAGCTAAGGAAAGCCCAGGGAGAAAAAAATAAAAACATGTTATCAGCAGTAAACAGAACAGAGACGCCAAGGCCTTTATCAAATACCATGTAAAAAAAAAAAAAAGCAAGGGTCAGAAAAACATTTCCAACTAAAATCTGCTCCAAAAGCAAACATTTAACTGATCATCGGTTACCTAGAACATTCGACTGAATTCACAGGTTATTAGAGGCCTAAAATTCCCCCAAAGCTAAAGCTTCTGTAAAATAGTAAAAGCTTTTCCATTATTGTAAATGAAAATCCTTTTAAATGAATTTGCATAATTAGAGGCTGTGTCTACATGTATGCGTGTAAAACTGGTTTTGAAATTACTGTCATTTGGATCCCACACACTAGCATTATTGAAAAGAGAGCAAGATCAAAGAGGAGTCAGTGTGACTGAATCCCCTTAGTACTTTTTGGAAAGTTAAAAATAAAAGCACCTTTCTGTCCACAGAGAAGGGTCCTCTCACTCAAGAAAGGTGTGAACATCTCAGATGTGACTCACAGTGGTGAGTGGTTGCATCTAGTACTCAAATGGCCATAATGGGGACAAGAGCAGCAAGGAAAACTAAAACCTAGACAGAACTTTTAATAACTCATTTTCCTTTGGGGCTCCTGGGGGCTCTGTCGATTGCGTGTCCGACTCTTGATGTCGGCTCAGGTCAGGATCTCAGGGTCCAGGATCGAGCCCCGTGGCAGGCTCCCCACTCAGCAGGGAGTCTGCTTCTTGCCCTCTCCCTCTCACCCCGCACTCTCTCTCACTCTCCCTCTAAAATAAATAAGAAAAAAATCTTTTAAAAAGATCATTCATTTTCCTTCTTCAAGATCACTTGCCATTTAAAAAGATGTGGCAAACGTTATAGATTTCAATATAAAGGGGCGCCTGGGGGGCTCAGTTGGTTGAGCAGCTGCCTTCGGCTCAGGTCATGATCTCAGGGTCCTGGGATGGAGCCCCTGCATCGGGCTCTCTGCTCAGCGGGGAGCCTGCTTCTCCCTCTGCCTCTGCCTCCCTCTCTGCCTGCTTGTGATCTCTGTCAAATAAATAAAATCTTTAAAAAAAAAAAAAAGATTTCAATATAAAATACCCCTCCAATTATCGTTCTTCTCCAGGGGTCCCAATTTCAATTAAAAATTATTGTTTTTTATCCTGGGAAAATTTCTTGCATAAAACTGTGAACAGCGCAGGTGTCTCTGAAGGACAAAAAAAATGGTTTAACAAGATCGGGTTCAAACTGTCCTCCTGCTAGCAAGGTCTGATGCCAAAGGCAATTCAGAACCTACGAAGATAGATATAAACAGTCCTTTCCTAGGTGCAAATAGTTGCGTGTTTTATATTGCTTCCAATGTGCTTCCTGCTGTGACAATAGTTTCGCTTTGCGTCCCACGCGTGGGGCCCCAAAGGAAACTGACCCGTGGGGGGCACTACAATTGGCCCCCCACCCCACACCCAGCACACCTGTCTTTGCGCCTCTAAGCCGGGCAGACCACTATTGGGAGGGACAGCACCGACTCACAAGTTCCTGCTCCCTCGCTGCGATGTCCTACTCATTACACATTTTAGCATCGGGGCTCTTCTCTCCACACATCGTCAAAGCACCTCGCCACGAACTGCGGAACGATGTGGAGCGAGGTTTCTCCTTCAAAGAATGAACTCTCCACCCCGACCTACACCTAATTCTCAGCTGTAAGTAGCCTTTGCATCTCCTCTGAAGCCTTGGAGGTTCTGCTGTCTCACTTGGAAGGGGCGTGAGGGGGAAGCATTCGGTTGCAGTGCTTACCTCCTCTCCGGAAGCAGGACTGTGAAAAAGGTTTCTCGACACAGGCCAGAGGGTGAGGCCCACGACCTCCCCTCCTAGAGGCAGATACTCCGGAGAATACATCCGAATGCTAAATTCACTACGACCATACAGAACAGTCCTGGAACCCTAGTTTTGGAACTAACCTTGGAGGCAATGGAGCACATTTCTTTGAACGTCCACACGGATGCTGAGTCCTTACCCTTTGAGAGTGAATTCGGATCAGCCACAGGCCATTCAGAGACACGTTGGGCCATGGAGCGTGATACGGTTTTTGTGTCCGAAATCAGGCATGATTATAAACGGATGAGACTAATTCTTCAAAGTTTTAAAATAGCTTTGAAGGCAATTCCCAAAAATGTTTCAGAAAAGGCAGAATATTTTATATGGCTTCTAAATAAAAAATTGCAGAAAGGCCATACCACCCGTGCTGTGAATTCTGACATGCAAAATATGGCTTCCCTATGGTAATCCTCTTCCTTCCCAAACTATGGCTCAGGTGTGCCGGGCTCGGCACGGTGCCAAACACTGTCCCGTCAACTGTTAAATTCTCCATTCCATAGATGGGAACCAAAGGCTGAAGGAAACAAGCCAAGTATCTGAGTCGGGTTTCAAAGGGCACCTTTCTGATTCCAAAGCACACATCCTTTGCAATGACCCCCTTTGTCTCCCATGACTACTTGTACTCCTTTCCCTAGAGGGATAAGTGCTTGCTGGTACTGAAAAGACCAAGGAAGGAAAGTGGAGTGGTAACATAATTCGTGGGGGACACTTGAAGGAAGGCAGATTTTTTTTGTCTAAGTAGAGACGTTATCTGTAAACGGAAGCTTAATTTCAATACTTACTAGCTGAGCCCTCACAGATCAAAAGACTGAAGCCTCAAATTTTGGATTCAGATTTCCAAAGAACAAGACATTTGCACTGGAGGAAAGCAACTCCATGATTTGTAAACACCTGCCTAGTACTTTCTTTTTTTTGGACTTTCATTTTTAATAGCAGTAAGTATAATAAATCTCTGCTCTCGTTCAAACGGATGAATGTGAAACGCCTCTTTCAGGGACATACAAAAATACTCTGAGAACCACAGGGACAACCCATCGGGAAAGGTGAGCATGAACAGCAAAGGAAGCAGCAATGCTAAAGTCAAAACTCATTTGCTTAAGCAAAGTTATTCTGTTTCCTATGTAGACACTAAAACAAACAACTACTCAAGTGTAGATGACACACAGTGCTGTGCTCATTTCAGGTGGACGATACAGTGACTCAACAATTCTATTCATTAAATGCTCACAATGATAAGTGTGGTCCCCATTTGACACCATACAATGCAATTACAATACCACTGACCATATTCCATGGTCATACTCTCCTCTCTCCTCCCAAAATCTCAACCACCATCTGAGACGATGGCCATTTATTTTCCGTAACACCCACACAAGCCTGACTTTAAAATTAACCAGTGGCAAGCAGCTATTGTGTAATAAAGGGAGCTATTTACTTGTAAATAGCCAAAGACTTCACGGTATTTCACATTTGTTCTTTGCTTCCCTGGATGGGGTAGACTGTTGTATGAGAGGCATCATTAGGGGACAATGACCTTGTTCAGTGCCCATAGCAGCAACTGTCCAGCATTATACCCTGGACAGGTGACTCTTTTCAGGTCAGCCCCCTCACCTCGAGTCAGTCAGCTCTGTGGATATGACTTCCAAGATGACATGGTGTCAGGGAGAAGTTTTACTCCCCACCACCGCAGGTGGGGAAATTTCTCTGATCACAGGGAACATGAAGTGCGGAATTCTTGCCTGATTTTGACCAGCATGCTTGCAGTAGAGGGGACTGTGTCTAATATGGCTAAAGAGAGAATGAATAGAAAAAAATAGACACATGCATAATTTTGAACTTCTAAGTCGGTGAAAGACTTTACCTAAACTCTGAAGTGTCAAATAATTAAGAGTTAGCAGTTAATACTCGAATGGCCAAGCATTCTAAGCAGGTAACATCATAACCCCAACACCTTTACAGGAGAGATCTACTCTATTGCAGAGAGGAGCAAAGGGAAAGCCAGTTAGATTTGGACACCCGTCTGCAAGAAGAAAAATGTGACAAGACACCTAAATTTAGAAAAATCATTGGGTGTTTCACCAATTTCCACGAGCAGCAAGATAAGGCGACTTTATAAACGTGGCCACCGGGACCATGGTTCAAGCACAAAGATGGTGGGAGAACACGCCACCAGGTTAGTCTGAAGGGATCCCATCTCTCGGCACGACTGCCATACCACGGAATGCATCAGTGAATGGCCGAAATGAAGCTGTGACGATCATCATCACAACGGCCACGCCCACCATCGGAGAGCAATCATCCGATCTGGATTCTTGCCTCAGTAAGAAAAAAATGACAAAGGAAAAGTCGACGAGCCATCGGGTGGATCCACATGAAACTGCCAACATTCTGCCTCTTCTGACCTACAATAATGTCGATTTTATCAGTTCGGCAAATAGGACTGTCTTTGAAAGTTATTCCCAGTCGGGTCACAAGGGAGTTTAAAGAATAAGCCACAGCGATTTAACAGTGTTCTTTGGGCATATGGCACCTGACAGCTTTTTGAGAAGAGAATGTCTAATCACACTTGATGTCCTCATAATTACCCGTGTAATTAACAACAATCAGGAAAGCATACTTTCATCATGTCTCTGTCATTAGTAAGCCGGATTATTTCAGCTTTAGGCCATACTTTCTTCATCCAGAAGTATGGGAACCAGATGATCACTTATGTCCCTTCCCGTTTTGAGCACAGAATTAAATGGAAGAACGTCATACTGACAGCAATCACTGTATTTAATGAGGACAGTAAAACAGGCTCATTTAGGAGTGCGAACGGGAGGGCAGTCAGGTTTACACCAGTTTGGTTTTTGGGACAGAATAACCCTTCCTATCTCTGTTCTTACTCCTCCTCCCATACAAGAGTTCTTACTACTACCGGGTCCTGCAAGGAAGCATTGGTAAGCAATTAATTCGTATTTCCAGCCTTGGTTTCTATTATGTGGTCTATCTCTATACGTAACAGAACACTGGGGGGCGCCGGGGTGCATCAGTCAGTTAAGTGTCCAAGTCTAGATTTCTGCTTGGGTCCTGATCTCAGAGTTGTGAGATGGAGCCACACAATCCCCACCCCCCCATCTGTGCTCAGCATGGGGTCTGCTTGAGATTCTCCCCTCCCATTCCTGCTCTCTTTCTAAAATAAAAATAAACAAACAAACAAATAAATAAATAAAAAAGAAGAACAACACTGATCTACACATGAAAATCTGACCGTGTGGATTTTTAGGGGTTTTATGCGTTTTGTTTTTTGTTCTTTTTGGGTTTTCTTTTTTCCAAACAAAATGACTAGTAAATCGCACACAGTTGGTGTTTCCCCAGCTTAAACTCAAGAAAAAAAAAGTTCTGTACTAACAATTTACAAGATATTATTTCATACTTGTCAGTTTCTAGAATTTTCAGAGAGGTAAAGCAACTGTCTTCAATATTTCCTTTTAGGACTGGTACCTGGCATTTTGTTAGGAGCTAAGGGAAATGCAAAACGAGTAAGACACTAATAGTATCACCCGGAAAGTTTCAGCCTAGCGGGGAGGGCACACAGGTACTAACCGAACAGTGATGCAAGACACCGTGTGGGTCACTGTCCAAATGCATGTCACCATCATTAATTGCCAGAAAATCAGAAAAGAACAAGATCACCAAGGGCTGAAGCAGTCAGGTGGTAAATTCTACAGACAAACAATAAAAGCAAACGACCCTGATGTGTCCCAGATGCCCCAGGAAGCGCTTTGCAAAGAAGAGCCCCTCTAAACCTCCTAAGGAGGCACTGGGAGAGGCCCTAATGTTGTCTCCGTGTTGCAGATGCAGACACTGAGATCCGGGGTACCATCTAACTCGTGTGGGACTGCATGCCTAGGAAAGGCCAAAATCAGATCGAACCCCAGGAGTCTGATGCAGGCCTGGAGGAGACTGGACTTGAGCTCAATCCTCGGGGAAGAAGGAGGACATGGTGAATGTGTTCCAGGAAAAGAGCGGGCATAAAGGCCCAGGAGCAGGAATGAAGGGATATCATCCCCAGCCCCGACGAGAAGGAATCTCGTATGACGTGCTGGGTAAAGTAAGGCTCTGAGGGGGCCAGGTGGCTTGTACCTGGGCATTTTCTCTCTCTCTCTTTTTTTAAAGATTTTATTTATTTATTTATTTGACAGAGAGAGAGAGAGAGACAGTGAGAGAGGGAACACAAGCAGGGGGAGTGGGAGAGGGAGAAGTAGGTTCCCGCTGACCAGGGAGCCCAGTGTGGGACTCGATCCCAGAACCCTGAGATCATGACCTGAGCCAAAAGCAGACGCTTAACTGACTGAGCCCCCCAGGTGCCCGTATACCTGGTATTTTCTTACTGGTCTCCACACAAACTGAAAGTCTCGACATGTAAAAGTTCGGGGACCCTCTAAAATGTAGTGGCTCTTGGTCTCAAATTATCTTGGTGATCTTTGATAAGAAGGATCTGGCATTGCTGTAATTTTGAGAAGCATCTTAATTTTCCTGTTTTATAGCAAGATGTTAAAAAATAAGACGAATGACAGGACAGCCATTCTCTTCCAAACTCTCCGCATCCAAGTCAGGCTACACGCATCTGTCCCCCGAGAGGGGTGCAGAATGGGGCATTTTTCCCAACAGTAAAGCTACTTTATGGCTTTTGTACCTCAAGGCTTCATCATAAAATACTTAAGCAACTGGTGCTAAGAATGAATTAAAAAAAAAACCCGCAAAACCCACTTCATTAAAAACACACTCAAATGCTTTCTGAATGGCATTCTGTGGCCGTTTGTAGATAAAACTTGCAAAATACAGAACACGAGAAACTTCCATAAATGTGTTTTTCTGCTTCACTTATCTCCTCTGGATTCACAGCATCACACTTTTTCTAGGAAAGAGGCAAAGCGATTTGGAGGCTATTCTAAGCCCCCTCGAGCGCAGTCTGAACGTGTTCTTACCTCACAGTTGCTGAGATCAAGAGAAACCCCCTTCAAGTTGTGATTGCAGGCCAGGCCCAGCAACAACGCTCTGCGGGGAGAAAACACACACATTAGACATAAATCCCACGGGCTGCACCAAAATATGTCTGCCTGCTGAACGAAGCCCAGAGAAGGTCAAGCACCAAGAACCAAGTCAGGTTTTAGAACGCCGACCGCATCTCGGCCTCCCGGACGCAGTGAGAAAATGACGCTGCGACATTCTTCTCCGTGACGCACGGCAGGCCCATTCCGAGTGCCGGGACTGCTACTCCTGGGCGAATAAACCAACAGTACACCTAACTGACGCTGAAATTAACTTGTGTTCATCACAGATCAATTCGCACCTGCATCTGCTTGAGAACACCTTTAATATTGTTTAGAAAATTATTAGGCGGTTGTTATTAGAGCAGGAAAGTAACAGCTTTTCCCCAAGGAATGGGTTACAAGGAAGTCAGGCTCTGCGGTATCCAGGATCAGAAAGTGCCGTCCGTGGAGAGGTGTTTTGTTTTGTTTTGTCTGTTTCCCAGCATCTATGAAGGAGGTAGAAGACAAGAGCACGGGACAGAAGGCCCAAGTCTGGGGTCTGAGTCCAGGGTCCCGCTATGTGTCTGGCTATGACTAGCTGGCCCTGGGGCAAACCACATCATGACCGTGAAAGAGGAATGTTCTGGTCTGCACGCTGAGGAGACTGGACTAATCATGCGGCTTGAGTCTCGGAACCAATCGGTTCCATCTGCTACAGTCAGTCCTGTAAAACCCAACACCTTTCATGGGGCTTGAGGCAAACATTTCACACAGGCTCACGCGCCCATCAATCAAGGAGAATGGATCAGAGACCTCAGCTAGGCCCCCGGGAGGAACACACGGGGAGCCCCAGAGAGCTCCCACTCTTGGGCCAGGCCAACATGTGTGTGTGCGCGTGTGCGTGCATGTGTGTGCGTGCACGCGCACCGCCGTAAGACAGGCAGACAGGAGGGAGTACTGGGGGCGTGGACCCCAGCGTCGCCTCCCCCGGGGGTGACTGCCTGGTTCTCAGAGTTCCCAGGGAAAAGGACCTCCACCCATCCGCTCCACAAACACCCCGGGGTAAGAGCGAGCTGGGAAGGTGACTCTTGCACACCAGTGTCCGGGATCCCGCCTTCTGGGGACTCTCTGGCCTCATCCACCCACCGATCGGGAGTTCCCTCGGGGCGCGTGGAGCCCACGAGCTGGGCCGCTTCCCGGAAAGAGGGCTGGAGGGGGGTCGTGCCTTTCTTCGCATTCCTCAGGCTGGTTCGCCAGTCCCTCATTCTAAACACCGGCCGAGGAGAAAGGCCGGGCAGCTCTCATCTGTGGGCAGGCTCCTGTTTCGTTTCCTCCTAAATGGTTCCTCTTTCCTGACAAGTGCTTTCCCCCTCTTCCCTTCTTGGGGGCAGTACTGAGCCGCTGAAGGCGCCTGGACTGAGAACCCCAAGGCCAGTCCTGAGGTCCCGGCTCTGTACCCACAGTGGGGTGGCTCCCAGGACGTCACCCGTCACTGTCCTCCCCTGACTCGGGTGCTCATCAGCAAAACGGGACGGTCAGCACATTCCCAAAGAGGTCCCTTCGAGTTCGAATGTGTGCTGAGTTTCCAGAACCCAGCCACGTGTTTTAACACCCTACTCTCGCAAGGCATCCACGGAAGGGGAATTCTTCCGCTCGCCTGATGTGTAGATTAAAGCCCAGGAAACAGTGGTGGCCTTTCAAATACTTAAGGACAGTACAGGAGACCAGAGATGAAGACGGACCAGCTCCTGAGACTGGAAAAGACGAAGACCCCACAGCAAGTGGGAAACAAAACCAGAGGGAACGAGGACGAGGCCTAACGCACGTGGGGGGAGCTCCGCAGCAGGGGGCCTCGTCACTCTCCACCTGGTGATGGAGAAGCGGCCTTAACAACTGTCCTCCTCAATCCGCCATCAGTACTGCCACACTGGTTAAGAGAGGAATTTGTATTTCATTTCACTGGCTCTGGACATGTGATGCTAGTTAGGATTTCTGAGTAGCTCATACAATAGGTTCCTTCCTTCCTCCCTTTCTTTCTTTTTAAAGATTTTATTTATTTGAGAGAGAGAGTGAGAGAGAGCATGAGAGGGGAGGAAGTCAGGGGGAGAAGCAGACTCCCCATTGAGCAGGCAGCCCGATGTGGGACTCGATCCTGGGACTCCAGGATCATGACCTGAGCTGAAGGCAGTTGCTCAACCAACTGAGCCACCCAGGCACCCCTCATGTAATAGGTTTCTT
>CM053608.1:122676431-122692567 GCA_028646535.1 Procyon lotor | reverse complement strand
AAAAAAAAAAAAAAAAGAAAGAAGATTAACATGGCAAATAGAGAGGTAACAAAGGATGGAAACTAGCAACTTCCTCCAAAAGACAGACAAATGACCAAGAAATGGAAGGGTGTGGGGAGTGGGGGTGGGGCGAGAATTCACCTAAGCAATAAGTGAAGAAACTAAAATTCAAATATCAGAACATTTTGAGGCATCTGGATGGCTTAGTCAGTTAACTGCCTGACTTGGTTTCAGCTCAGGTCATGATCTCCTGGGCTGTGAGACAGAGCCTCACACTGGGGCTCGCTGCTCAGCAGGGAGTCTGCCTGAAGATTCTCTCCCTCTACCCCCTCCCCACTTGTGAACACTCTCTCTCTCTCTTTCTCCAATAAATAAACAAGTCCTTAAAAAAAAAATCAGAACACTTTTGCTTATATGCCTGATAAACAATGAAAAAGGAGAACGACATCCAAGGGGTGGTGGGAATGCAGACACTTGGACAAACAACTTGGAGGGCAACGTGGCAACAAACACGAAAAGAAAGCTTTAAAAAAAAATGCACGACCTTTGCGAGTTAGCAATTCCACTTAAAGAAATTATCCTCAATGAGAAAGTAACAAGTGACCAGTAATCACATACAGAGCTCATGTTGGTGTTCTCTGCATTGCTCAAGAATTAGAAACCACACGAGGGTACACTAACAGGCCACGGAATCAATCACGGGGTATCTCCCGCACGCTGGAACTCTGTGCGCGGCCACTGAGAGTGATCACGTGTTTGTGGTCACCGTAGACAGCGTGGGGGAAGTGCTCTGAAATACCATGTGTGTGGGTATGCGTGTGGGCACACAGATCAACTAGGTACACACAGAATCCGTGTGGAAGGACGGGTGCCGGGCATCAGCAGGGGCGGTATCCTCACGGTGTGGGGCTGGCACCCCTGTGGCTTTCTTATCTATTCTTTCCAGTATCTTCTAAATCTCTACCATGAATACACAACGCATTGATAACTGTCTAACTGTCGGGAAAAGGTTTCTATAAAACTGATCTGTGGGAGTAGAGGAACGGTAACTTACGTCCCCAGACGGTGCTTAGCTTTGAGATCTGTGCACGGCTTCCGGCACCAGCACAAAATACACAGACTACTGGGCAAATGTGCCCCTTGGGAAAGTCACTGGAATGCCTAAACCTAAATGTCTCCAGGTCAAATCATGGGACTTACAGAAATGACCCCAATTTCAAGTCGCCCATAGGGTAACTGTGTGGTGGGAATAAAGCAGGACCGGGTGGCTATGACATGACCCAGGGTCCGCTTTGCTGGTGACCTGCTCGCCCAGGACACATGCAGTAGGGACCCACAATGTACCAGGTGCCAGGGACACAGCGACGATGGAGGCAAAGCCCGTACTATTTGGAAGCTCTCAGGCCAGGGCACAATCAACACATAATTGGAAACACGCTAAAACAGAGGTAATTGCAAAGTGCGATGGAACAGAGAGAAAGAAGCACCCACTTGTGCAGGGTGGGGTGAGAAGGTTCAGGGAGGAAGGGGGACAGGAGCTCAGTCTCACGGCAGGGCTGGGAATTCACCAGGTCTGGGGAGGGGACACTGGGGTCGTCCTGGGCCGAAGTGGAAGCATGTGAACCCATAAGACAGCGAGATACTGACAGATGATGGGGCCCTTTGTGCCCCAAAGTGCACCGTGTGTGATTTGACTCACTTTGTCTCACCACCTCTGAGGAGATACTTTTTTTTTGTCTTTTAAAGATTTTATTTATTTGAGAGAGAGCGTGAGCAGGGGACGAGCAGAGGGAGAGCCATAGGGACTTCGTGCTGAGTGTGGAACCCGACGCGGGGCTCAATCTCATGACCCGCGAGACCATGAACTGAGCCAAAATCAAGAGTCGAATGCTTAACTGATGGAGCCACCCGGGTGCCCCACAAATGAGTGTTTTATAAAATTAACTGACGCTGGGGTGCCTGGGGGGCTCAGTCGTTAAGTGTCTGCCTTCGGCTCAGGTCATGATCCCAGGGTCCTGGGACTGAGCCCCGTGTTGGGCTCCCTGCTCAGCGGGAAGCCTGCTTCTCCCTCTCCCACTGTCCCCTGCTTGTGTTCCCTCTCTCGCTGTGTCTCTCTTTGTCAAATAAATAAATACAATCTTGAAAAAATAAAACAAACTAAAATAAACTGAAGCTCTCCAAGAATATACATAAGGGGAGACGTGAGATGATAGAAAATATGTATCTACTGGTCTCTGCCCCCCATTTCTGGCACAGAGTTCCCTAAAGCCTTGTAATTTCTGAAGCAAGAAGAGCACCGAGGGCATCATTTGTTCTGACTCGATGACTGTGGGTGGGCTCCCGGATGGGGCTGGTCACCAGGGACCCAGCCACGATTAGAAGCTTGAAATCCTCAGCTCCCTCCCACCCCCACCCTCCAGGAACAGGAGAAGGGCCGGAGACTGAGTTAATACTTGATCATGCCTATGCGAGAAGCCTCCAGAAAATCCCGACAGAATGGGCTTGGGGGGGTTTCCGGGGTGGCCAGTGCATCCACACCAGGAGGGTGACACACCCTGGCCCCACGGGGACAGATGCCCCTGTGCTCAGGACCCTCCCACACCTTGTCTTACGTATCTCATCACCTGGCTGTTCACCTGTGTCCTTTATCAGATCCTTTAACAAACCAGCAAACCTAAGTGTCTCCCTGAGTTCCGTGAGCTGCTCTAGCAAATTAACCAACCCAAGGCGAGGTCTCTGGAACCTCCAATAACCGAGGCTTGCGACTGGAGCCTCACCAAGGGCTGGAGGCAATTCTGTGGGACTGAACCCTTAACCTGCGGGATCTGGCGCCGTCTCTGGGCAGAGAGCTTCAGGACTGAGGGAGACGGTGGGACACCCAGCTGGTGTCGCCGAGAACTGCCGGGTGTGATGAAAAACCACCACACATCCAGTGACAGAGGGAAAAGTTGGGTGTGAGTCGTCACGGAGACACACAGGAGAGAGAAGCACGAAGGGGGGGCAGAGGGCAGGCTTCACTCCACAGGACGGAAGACTTTCCAAGCAGAATACAAAGCACCTACGGAGGCGCAGTGCACGCAGGGGTAGTTCGAGCATCACGGGGAGCTGATGTAAAAACACAATGACAGAATGGACAGATTTATGGAACAACCAGATACAATGAGAGGAGGGTAAGTGGAGTCAGCAAAGACCCTCAGGAAGGAAAGGCAATTTCCAGAGCGGGACAGAGCGGGTAGAGGCGTAGTGTGACTGGCCACTCAGGCCCACCAGTTTTCTGTGCAGGAGACCATCCATGTGCCAGTGTGTGTGACTGGGGTGGTGGGGGGAAGGGTGGGGGGAGGGGGGGGAGGGAAAGCCCAGGTAAGCACCCCCCCACCCAAAGTCAGAAAGTTAAACACTACATTTCAAAGTCGTGTTCTATTCTGAAAGCTTTTCACTTTAGACAACCAGAATTCCAATTACATCACTTCTTTATCTGATAACCGTCAGAGTACTGTAATACGTACCCAGATACGGAACTCAGGAGTAATCCTAACTATTTAAGGTAGCATGCTGTAGCATAAATATTACAGCCATAAAGCCAAGTAACGAACACATACTGTACCTTTAGGTGACAATGAGGTTTTAGATAAATTTAAATGCTTTAATCCCTTTGGGAGTTTGGCAAATTGAATACTTAAAGAGGACACACCTGAAAAAGGAAAAAAAAAATTATTAGAATGTTCAACTTCTCAGAATTCCATGTTTTATAATGCCTGAAAATTAACTCAAATTTGATTTTTTTTCTCATGTCAGGCTTTATTTTCTAATACTCTACCATCCCACCTTCTTTTTTTCTGTTCTACCTAAAGGACAGGAGAAAAGAAAGATTGCATAATTAAGCATAATGATATAAAAACTTTACCATTAGAGATGTTGTTCTTTGGACTGAAGTGTTACCCTCTCCTCTACGGTCCTATTTCAAATGCAAATACTCTTCGGAAGAGTGGTATAATTGCTTCTTTTTAACCTGTGTCTTAATGAGTTGATCACTCTTCTGGGTGAGCAGATGCACACTACTTAATTATTGTCAAGAAAACGGTATAATGTTAACTCTTCAGATAACAGCTTCACTTTTATTTATTTATTTATTCATTTTTTTTAACAGCTTCACTTTTAGCACACGGATTCTAACACTTAATTAGCTTATGGCTAACCACCTCAGACAAAGCATCAGAGTGTATTTAACGTCTTACAGGTAGGTTTCGTAACTTGAAAAATCTGTCTTAAAAACCAGAGAGTCTACATTTGATGACCTGACCAGGGGACTGTGAACACCAGCTTACTTGCTCAAGGATTGCAATGAGTGTCGACTGGGCGAATAGGTAATACATGACTGTAGGCTCTTCCTGTTGGTCATTCGACCAACTTCCTGCTACATGTGACTTATCTCCTTCACAGGGGCATGTTCCTGGGAAGGCTCCTGAAACAATACTAACCATATGGTCTCCCCGACTGATTCTCAAACTCCAAGCACTGATACAGAACTACCAAGCTGGCTGCTGCCCTATTATACAACCCACATTCTCTACACACTTTTTCAAAGTTTATCAAGAAATACCTACTGTAGTAGTTAGAATAGTAGGAGAGCGCTAAGCTTCTAGTTGGGTTTCTCCCCAAGGACGGTGGGTGTTCTGAGAGCCCCTATTAACCTCCTCACGTAATTTCCCAAATAAGTCTGAAAATCGCTGGATTAAATGATGCCACACAGGTCTGGTTAGGTGAATATTTCTAGAGCTCTGAATATGCTAAGCTGTATTACTAGTTACGAAGAAGGGGCAGGGCTGGTATTCAGCTGATAGACTCTTGTTAAAGAATGTATAACTAATCATTTAACGGGGACACAGGGAAAGGGGAGCCATTTTGGAAATTCAAAGGGCAGGAAAGGAGAAAAAAAGAACAAAGAAAAAATGAGGAAGAAAACAGACATATAGTAGATTGCCATACAAATAAATGTGAATAATTTCAAAAAATGTAAATGTGCTAACTAAAAAAAAACAAGTCGAAAATGGATTATGTAAGCAAAAGTATCAGGTGCTTTCAAGAAACACAGAAATACATGTATTCGGAAGTGAACCCAAAAGTATGTAAAAAGATGTATGATGCAAACACTAACCAAAAAAAATAAGTATGTCTGCGACAATATAAGACTAACGTTAGGTTTTAAGAGGCAGAGAGATTAAGTCTTAAATATTTAGGTTAATCAAAAAAAGCTGGAAACTAATAAATAGTATCCATCTCAAAATATTTGAAAGAAAAGCAGCAAATTAATCCCCACCCCATCCCCATAAACAGGAGGGGGAAAAAAAAGATAACAAAGGGAAGAAATCCATTAAATAGAAAGCATCCATAAATAAATAAATTTAACAAATCCTCTTCTTCAAAAAAGTAGTAACATTAATAAGCCCCAGCAAGACTTTTTTTTTTAAAGGAGAAAAAGAGAAGGCTCAAATTATCAAAATCAGAAATGGAAAAAAAAATAATAGTAGAGATCCTACAGATATTGCAAATATAACTAAGGATATTAAAGGGTATTGAAATTTTTTTCTGTAGGTCAAAAATGTATCATTTAGAGGAAACAGACAGATTTCCTAATGAAAAATACAATTTACCAAAACTTATATAAGAAGAAATAGATAATTTCAATAGTATTTTATATTCAAGAAAGTAAACCCATTAATAAAAACTTCTCCACAAGGAAACGCAAAAGTTGCCAAACATAAAAGAATTTTATACAATGCTATTATTTATGAAGTTCAAGAATAAATAGAGCTAACCTAGCATAACAGAAGTCAGAACAGCAATTATGTTTTCCGGGTGGTAGAGGGCAAGGGTGAAAATCGCTAGTACAAAGCACTAGGGAAGATTGTAAAGCTTGTAAAGCGCTCATAATGTTCTTTGTCTTGAACCTGCTAGTGATTCATGATGAATGTGAACTTTGTAAAAAGCAAGATGTAAACTTGGGATTTGTGAACTTTTCTGAATGTACATTACACTTCGATGAAAATTTTTACTTCCCAAAACTTAGGCATTGGAGATAATAGAGGAGAAAATGGAGATGGTCATGAGAATGGTGATGCCTTTTTAATGCCTTTTTAGATGTAACACCAAAGGCACGACCCATGAAAGACATAACTGATAAGCTGGACTTTGTTAAAATTTAAAAAGTTCTGTTCTGCAAAAGGCAATGTCAAGAGAATGAGAGGACAAGCCACAGACTGGGAGGAAATGTTTGCAAGGACTGATACTCAAAACACATAAGGAACTCTTAAAATTCAACAATAAACAAGCCAGTTGAAAAGAAGCCAAAGACCTTAACAGAACTCTCAGCAAAGAAAATACACAGATGGCAAATAAGCCTATGAAAAAATGCTCCACACCCTAGGTCCGCAAGCAAATGCAAATTATGTAACAATCCGATACCACTACCCATCTACGGGAATGGCCAAACTCGAGAACAGGGGCAACACAAATGCTGGCCAGGGACTCTCACAACAGGAACTCTCATTCAGGGCTGGTGGGAATGCAAAATGGCGCAACTGCTTTGGAAGACCATTGGTGGTTTCTTACAAAACACACACACACACACACACACACACACACACACACACACGTGATCCAGCAATCAATCCAAGGGAGTTAAAAACTCTATGGAATTCTAGAAAAGTCAAAATTATGGAGACCAGAGAAAGACCAGTGACTGTCCGGGCTGGTGGGGAGGAGGGATGAACAGGTGGGAGACAGGATTTCGAGGACAGTGAAGATCCCCTATGATACTAGAATGGCGGTTCCATGTCCTGGCGCGTTTGTCCGGATCGTCCGCCGAGAGTGAGTCCTAATGCAAACTATGGACTTGGGTGATGACGAGGTGTTAGTGTAGGTTCCTCAACCATCATTAATGTACCACTCTGGGGGGCGGGGGAGGTGGTCGCTGATTGTGAGGGAGGCTGGAGCCTGTGCCTGCCTGTGTGGGGGCAGGAAGGATACAGGAAATCTCTGTATCTTCCTCTCAATTTTGTTGTGAACCTAAAACTACTCTTAAAAAAAAAATAAAATAGTTTTCAAAAATCAGGTATGGATTTGGGAAGGATATCAGCTTCTCGCTTTTAAATTTTGGGGAAAGAGTTATCATTGCCTACTCATGACCAATTCTTGTATGTTGTTTTTTACCTAGCAAGGCGTATGTTACGACAACGTTTAAAAAAAACAACACAACAAAACCCAAACCCATATCCCATGTCTCCAAATTATGCTGAAAATATGTCAGATCAAAGTTAAGACCTACTACTCAACTTCAAATCTGTTGTGCTCAGATCGACTTGAGGTGTTCAGCTTTGCTGAGAAAAGGACAATTTTTACACTTTCAGGAATTTCTTTTGTGTCAGACACACCTGTCAGACCACGTAAAACCCTAAGTGCCTATGGACAGGTGTATGGCGGGGGTGGGACAATCCTGTCATTGTGACCCCTCCCAGGGGTTTCATTTCTTAATCATCAACTAGCTTTATAAAAGGAAGACAAAAACAAGTAAACAATCCAGCATTATTTTTCTCTGGAAATCGAATGGTCACACCATCAATAAGGAGAGTAATAAAAAGCGAAGCTCTTCAATTACAATAAAGGTGAATAAAGTCATGCTTGATATTTATGTAAAAGAAAAAAGGAGGGAAACACGTAAACAGGATAAAAAGGAAAGTGGATTCAAGACACAGATACAAGATGGTCTATTTCAAGTACTTTCTATCAAATTTCCGACGAAACTATTAGCTTCTTCCTTTCTTGACAAAATATTTCGACTTCCTAGCATCCACAAGTCATAAATATATTATAGTTCTTCTTTCAAGAAACACTCTTGCCAAGTGCTAACAGAAGAAAAGGCACAAATGGGGTCAACGCCTCGTTTTTTGTTGTTTTTTTTTTAAATAAAAGCACTATATTGATTTTTTGTTGTTGTTGCAGTATCACTGACTCAGGGTATCCTAGTGGCTTCTGGTGTGCATTCTCGTGATCCAGTACTTCTACTGATCCTTGAGAAAAGGTAACAGGTTATTACACAAAAGGCCCTCTTCCTCTCTGGCAGACTTCAGAAGCGCGGTCCCGGCCCATGAATAAACTGAGGGCGGCTGGACGCCAAAATCTCAAGAAAAACAAACAAAAAATTCACCTGCCTGGTACCTTCTAGAGCCACTTACTCAGCAGTGCCAGGGAACAAACCAATGCTTGGGAAGACGTTCACCCACCAGCAAAGGATAAGAAGACAGTTTTCAGCTTTTGGCCAAAACTCTTTCATTCTGCCCCCAAAAGAAAGCACAACATAGCCTTCAGAGCAGTGCATCAAAACAGAATTTATCACTAGACGGCTTTCGTTTGGAGACTTTACTAAATGGATTACCATTGTGTGTGTGTGTGATTTTTTTTTTTTTTAAGTATGTGTCAAATCTAGAAGGAAAAGTGGTTTAATTTTTATTTCTCCTTTCAAAACAAAACTATGATGGCTTCCTCGGCTTCAAAATATTTATGCCTCATTAAAAAAAGTAATCACAAAATGGCTACTAGTATAATTTGCCATCTGATGTTATTAACTTACAAAGATCGGAAATGAAATTTGACATTGGCCATGTAACCTACTGATCATTGGTGAATTTAAAAGCCTATAAAAAAAAAAAAAAAAGGAAAAAAAAAGAAAAAAAAAGCCTATGGAAATATCACATAACATTCTAACACTTGGATATTCTAAAATCCGTACGATAGGCAAGTTAGGCAAAAAGGTTTAAGAAGGTCCTTGTTAACTGAAGGCCTCAATGTTAACAGCTCAACAAAATTCTGCACGTGGTTCTAGGGATAGGATGTGGGTAAACAAAAGGCATCTTTCTTTTCCGTCAGAGAGCATAAAAATTTGAACCTGGTGGACGTTGGAACACAGGTAACGGTTAAAATCCGTAGATTCCTACTAACTCCTACGGCTTCCCTGGAAAGTTAGAAACACTAAGAAACATGACCAAACAAAATCCAGTGGGGCGTTTCCATTTCAAAAGTAAGGCTGAGGAGAAGAGATCCCAAAACTAGGACTACAGGAACAAAAAGGCCAGTGGGGAAAAAATGGGAGTCAGTGCACCGAACTTTCAAGGGCCCTAAAATCCAAAGGTAGGCAGTTTTTAAAATACTGTTTTTATCTTGTGTCCCCTTAAAACACACCACTTCCTCGTTCACAAAAGGGAATAACCACATTTGCATGATTTTACTCCACAGGGACTAGCACCAGCTAACACTGATGGAATGCAAGGCATGTGGCAGACTTTTCTTGTCCTTTCCTGTGTATTATCTCGTTTAATCCTGAGAACACCTTCTTGTGGTCACTACTATTATTATTTTAAAGAGGAACAGACTAGAGTAGCTTGCTGAGCCCTGAGTAATTTATAGAAGAATTGCTGAATCACTATACTGCACAGCTGAAACTAACGTGACCCTGTATATTCACTCTCCTAGAATTAAAATCTTAAAAACAAAGATGAGGCCACAAACACAGAAGTTAGGTAACTTGTCCGAGTTAACTCAGCGGGTAAGCGGCAAAGCCCAGAGCCCAACTCGAGTGTTTTGACTCCAGAACCCACTGGTAACCCTGGCAGATACGAAAGACAGAAAGCACCCCAAAAAGTTAAGTGGCAATTGTAGAATCTGTTTCTCTCGTCTTACTCAGATCAAACCAGATGGTCGGGGGGAAAAAAAAATCTGGGTGCTTCAGGTCAACATTTCCAAAAGAAAAACATTCTGAGACAGCATTCCAAATCATCTCTAAACAAAATAATCCAATCGAGAACAAAGTGAGGGGAGGAAATGGACAGACATTCCTGACAAGGCTGAGACCATAAAAACGAGGGGAGCGGGGAGGGGTGACCGCAAAGAGGAGAACACGGGGTTGGGAACGATTGAGGTCAGGTGTGTAGAAAGCGCCGAGAGAGGAGAGCTGCAGCCTCCAGAAATACTCAACCATTACCCACAAAGTCATGCCGGATCCAAGGGGTCAGTCACAGGGAAGTGACCGAGGACACCGGGGCCCAGACACGGGTCAGCCCGAGGGCCGAGCGCAGTAAGTGGGTCCCGCTGAGCTGGAGCAGGGATTCACAGGGATTTGTAGGCCTTTTCTACCGTGACCCACGTAAGGAAACAGACCCGACAGCACAACGAAGGAAGCTCGTACAAAAATACATTCACACACACGTATTAGAACAGTAAACCCCAAGTTTCCCCAAACAGATGCACTCTGACATTTTCTATTCTTTTTTTTTTTTTTTTTAAGATTTTATTTATTTCCTTAAGAGAGAGAGAGAATGGGGGTGGGGTGGGCAGAGGGGGAAGCAGGCTCCCCGCTGAGCAGGGAGCCTTATATGGGACTCGATCGGACCCTGAGATCATGACCTGAGCCGAAGGCAGACACTTAACCGACTGAGCCACCAGGCGCCCCGTTCTTCTTTGTTCCCATGCCTGTCAGGGGCCCTGAAACGGATTTCATGACCTGCTAGTGAGTCTTGACCTACAGTCTGAAAACACAGCAGGAGAGCGCTCCGAGAGCAAGCCGGGGAGCGGCCCTGGGCCCACAACCAGAAGAAGGGCTCGTGCGTGCGTGTGGTCTGTCGGCGGCCTTGTGTGTCCCTTGCACACGAGAGACACAGTGGGGCCCGCAGCGCCGGCAGCACCGCTCACACACGCGGCACGCCCGCTTACGAATTCTTACGTTCACCTCCTTCGCCACGAGCCCCTCGACAAGGCCGTCATTTGTACAGAAGTGTGACCAGGAGGCTGAGCGGTAAATGACAGGAATGTGCTGCATCAACATGCGTATGACAAAGCAGGGAGCCAAACCTGCTCCCTGAGCGTTTCCAAGTAAGCCCCTGAGTGGATGATTCAGGTACAAAATCAAATTCCATTTGGTGTTGAAATTCCTCAGAATTCTGGGCTGCAACATGGTCTTGTGTTTCCTGGAATTTCCTCGGTCTCTTTTATACACCCTATGATTCAATGATACATTCTTTCCTCACGCTTTTTACTGTTTTCAAACATAAAACGTTGTCACCAAACAGCTCAGAACAAAGATCGTGAAATACTGTGCCTGGACTGAAATTCTTATAAATATTTTACACTTAGTTGGATTTCTTGGGCAATTTCCATCCATGAGCAGGAAAAATGACTGATTATCTTCAGACATTTAGCCTGAAATTTATTAAAAAAAAAAAAAAAGAAAAGAAAAGGAAGAAAAAAAGAAAAAAAAAACCCTATGCAGAATTTGTTTTCAGGAGGCTCAGCCTCAAGAGTGAAGGCAGGAAATCCAGGCACTGGCAGGTGTCCAAGAGCACCAACAAATAGATCTGTGAATGAATCGGGAAGGGCTGAAGCAAGGAAAAGTAGCAGCTTGAGCCAACATATTCAGGAGCGTCAAAAATGGAGTGTATGTGAGCAGACATCGTACTGGGGAGTCAGTATGCACACAAAACACCGAGGAGACTATCCTTGGAATGATCTGGGGTTTTAGCTCCTGTCGATGGACTGCAGGTAGATGAAGACACCTCAGAGCAGGTCTCCGAGTAGGACTGGGGGAACCAAAGCCCAGAGACCTCCTCTTCGAGCCCAGGCTCTGATATAAAAGCAATCTCTATCAACTTTGCCACGATGTTCAATGCAATTAAAAATCCACAGAAGCAAATTAAGGGGAAGTCAAATCCAATTTAAAGGAAACATGTACTGATCTTGTCCACGGTCTGAGGAGGCTGGGGAGGATGAGGGACAAGGAGCAAGGACAAAAAGGGTGCAGGTGGAGGAGAAATGTCTGCATCCCATTACCTCATCGGAATGTGCCAGAAGGAGGCGGGAGCCAGCCCAGAAGTTTAAACCAAAGACGAGGGTCTGAGGGTCCTGAGCACACGAGGTTCACAGCAGACGAGGAGGCAAAGCGCCTCACACGCATGCTTCCCTCCAAGCCCCCAAACTCAAACTCTGTGGTCTTTCGGGTCGGGCTTCCTTCACAGGTCCTTCCTTCTCAGGTCCCACCATGTCGTGGCGCGGATCGGCCCCGCATCTGTGTCTGTGGCTCGGTTCGGCGCCCGGTCTAGACACGCAGCACCACGCCTGCCCTCCCACCAGCCGTGGCCGCGGGGCCCTGATGAAGAACCCGGCTGGGAACATCCACTCACACGTCTGTGCGTGAGCATAGGCTCCGCTTCTCCTCACTGATCTCTGGGGGTGGAACTGCCGGGTCGTGTGGCCAACCTGTGCTGGGCTGCTTTCTTTTTTTTTTAAAGATTTATCGATATGAGAGACAGACAGACAGCAGGGGGCGGGGGCACAGGGAGAGAGAGTCTGAAGCAGACTCCGCACAGAGCGTGGATCCCTATGGGGGGCTCGGCTCACAGTCCCGACATCGCCACCTGAGCCAAAACCAAGAATCAGACGCTTCACCGGCTGTGCCCCAATCTGTGGTTGGCTTGTCCAACCAGTCTGCAACGTGGCTGCGCCATTTGACATTCGCACCAGTAAAGCACGGGTCCCCATTCCCCACGTCCCCAGCAACACTCACTTCAATTGTAGCCATGCTCCCGGTTGTGACCTGGTCCCCCGCTGTGCTGGGGAGCTGCGTGTCCCGGCCCCGGGCCCACCACACTCTGGCTTCACCTCCTTAAGGACCTGCCTCCGTCACCTCCCTCCCTCCACTGACTCTGTCCGGCCAGGAGACGAGCATGTTTAGGTCCCTCCTGTCTTAACCATCAAAGCAGAGACAGCTACACTGTCTATAGAAGGTGATCTCCGTGTGTATTTCCATTGCTCACATCCATCACTTTCTCCCAGTTGACTCATAGAGACAACATCCGTTTTTCCCAAAAAAATTCCCATACCCCAAAGAAACTCTTATGTCAGGGATATGCATCCGTGATTTGCAGCTGTGGTCGATTCCAGAGGATGACTTTCATGGGCTCTATTTTTCTAATTCAGTCTCAAACTTCCTTTGCATTCACTACTTTAAATGCTAAGAAGTTACTCTTTATTTTTGGCTGGGTTTTTGGCTTGAATACCAAAACGGAGGGGTATCCTTTTCAATGAAGAACTGGGTCTCTATCAGGAACACAAAGAATTGTCTGTATCAGTACCTTCAGTTCCCTTTAATAATTAATCCTCATCAAATATATAACATTACAAGATGAAAGGCTTTTATTCAACCGTGCTGGAAAACATTTGCAACAGATAATGAAAACAAAATATTCCCTCTAGAGATAAAGCTATTTCTTCTTAAACCACACCCACCAACGTTCCCCTGCTGAGAATTCAAATACTTAAGTTTCACCTTCTAAACCTACTGACTCTCCCCTCTGCCCACGCAAACACTTTTAATGAAACTTTTTCTGCCTCATCGCGGACTCCAGGCCTTCATTTTCTCCGGATCCTCACATTCAAATCTTGTTAAATATTTAAAGATACATGTGCTAGACAGAAGAGTTTAAGAGGGTCCCCAAGATTCTTGCCCCCTGGTACACATGCCCTATATTTCCTTGAGCGTGTGGGGCAGCCTGATGATGATATGGCACGTCGCTAATGTGCCTGGGCTACTATTCTGATGACTTTGAGTTAACTGAAAGGGGAGACTGTCCTGGGTGGGCCTGACCTAATCAGGTGCTCTACTTAAAAGAAAAATTAAGCATCAGAGAGATGTGCTCCTTACTGCCTCAAGCACAAAGCAAACTGGCACGCAGTGAGAGGAGGGGCTACATAATAAGGGCCTGAGCACAGACTCTGGATGCTGGGAGTGATTCCCGATGAGAGCCAGCGAGACTACGGTGACCTCCGTCCTGCAGACACAAGGACATTCATTCTGCCGACAACCAGCAAGCCTGAACACATCAGGTCACACAGGATCACAGCCACAGCTGACAACCTGACTTCAGCCCTGAGAGACGACCCAGCAAACCTGCGCCCAGACTACCGACCCAAGGAGAGAGTCACGTAACCCCTACGGGCCACGTTGGCGGTAATTTCTAACACAGCCACAAAAAAACTAATACGGTGGTTTAAAAATAATACCCTCCTTTCTGTTTGTAGCTCTTCAAGAGAAGTTAATTAGAGAATGAGTTTTAGCCTCCGTATTTTCATCAAAGGGTAGAAAAACCTAGAAGCCAAGAAAGCATCAGTAGCATTTACAAAATAATTACAACTGAGCTTGACCTCCATTCTCGGGGGGTGCGGGCGACACACAAACCACCAGACACTCTCACAATTCTGGCAAGAGTGAGCACGTGACTGCTACAGTACCTCGGTCCTCCAGCGGGTTGCCTGCAAGGTTAATTGTGTGGAGTCCTGAGCTGGGGTTATGTGCTAAAGCACTGGCCAGTTTTTGGGCAAAATCCCTGAAAGTAAACAAAAGAGTAAGATTAAGTACCACAGAACGTACAACTGCTCAAATCAAACACCGACAGCTAGAACAGCTCAAGTGAGAGCTAAAAACAGAACACCTTTCTTTACAATATAATCGACTTGCCACACGTTCGTTAACACCCCATCTCGTCTACACCAGTACACACCCTCATTAGAGGATCCGCAAAGCCACAGCAAAATGCGGTTCATGTTGATTAGCCAAAACCTCATTCGAAAGCAAAAAGAAAATATACAATCGCCCCTTTAAAGACATATAATAGCATGCTAGAAACAGTATTACTTAGTTCCCTCATAAAAAAAAAAAAAATCCTGAATCAAACCTGCTTTTCATGGAAACAGCGATCGGCTGTTCACTCTACCTTCTCGTTTCACGCAATACTCACAAATGCAAAACTGATCGCCCCAATTATTGAGTTTAAAGGCTACGACTGCTGGTACCGTGTTTTAATAAAAATTCAAAATCACTATTTCAGGTACGTTGCACCTAAGAGAACACACTAAGTGCTATGATGACGACAAAGCTGTCTGCCACCCTCCGGAGCAGTGAAGTCTTTGTTCTGGCAGGTTCCAACTCCATGCGAGGCTTGGGCCCGGCCCGCTGCCACTACCAACCACAGAACGAGGGAAGTGTGGCTTTGGAAAGAGAGAGAAACGGACAAAACAGAGCCAAGCAAAGCAGGGCCATCGCGGGAAACACGTCGGGCCCGGGAGCGCCGTGACTGGTCTTCCCAGGAGCTACCACAGAGCGTCTGTGACAGGGAAGACGCTTTTCCAAGCACTTCACATGTATGAATTCACTTCTCCTCACAGCCCTCACTCTAAACTGTGGTCTCCATCTTAAAGAGAGGGAGGCCCAAAGTGACACAGTTCGCCCGAAGCCACGAGGCATCTGGCTGGGGGTCCACTCTCCTCACCGCCACGCCCGGTGCCCCCGAAAACGTCCCGTGACGGGACCGCGGAGGATGTCACAGATCCTTGACCTCTGGGGTGATGGGGAGCGCAGGGATCCTTTACTTACTTGTTTTTTTAAAAGAGAAAACATTATACTTTATATATGAGTGGCTCAACCTTTTTTTTTTTTTTTTTTACTATTTATTAATTCTAGAGAAAACGACGGGAAATTTTGAAGCCACACGTTCGTATACTCGGGACAGTACTCACGTTCTGAGCCCGGCGTTTTCCAACACCAGTTCCTCCAGCCGACTGGACCGGCTCACCACCCTCAAGATCTGGTCGCAGACGTCGCTGGACTGTGAGACAAGACAGTGGGTGAGACCGCGAAGTCCAACGGCACCCTCACCTTACTGCCACAGACCCCCAGATGCCGAGTGTGAGTAAGGAAACACGTATTCCTGCAAGTGTTCCTTGCACAACACCTGCCCAGCGCCCACGGCCACGCACCGTCCCAGCGAAGGTCCCGGGGAAACGAGGACACCAAGGACAGAAAGTCCCTGCCTTGAAGAGAACACCGGCCAGCAGGGCCGTCAGACCCGAAATGGAATCATCAAAAGGCCACGCCAGTAGTGCTGTGGGCACTCAGAGGCAGATCCCAATCTTGGGAAACCAAACGGAATTCCCAAGGAAAGCGCCCTCCAGCGGGAGAACGAAAGACTCAGTGTGGGTAATGATGGAAGGTTCCTCAGGGTCCTGGGATCGAGCCCCGTGTCGGGCTCCCTGCTCGG
>CM053608.1:122638685-122675931 GCA_028646535.1 Procyon lotor | reverse complement strand
ACTATGTTTCTCTCTATCAAACAAATAAAATCTTAAAAAAAAAAAAAAACAGGGATGGACTCTAAATCCAATGGGATCGTTTCAGAGGCTACAAAATTCAGATGGAAATGGCTTCCACTGGGATGTTCTGAGCACCAAAAAGAATAATGACAGTAATAGTTTAGGATAGATTGAATTAATTTTTAAAAATCCATGAGTCCATAACAATACTAAAAAAAAAAAGAGGAGGATACAGAGGACTTTTTAAAGGAATAGTTAATCTTTGCAGGGGAACAGCACCGAATGAATGTGGGAATGATGATAGAAGTGGGAAGGTACAGTTTCGTAGCCCCTGTTGTATTCATTCGTCCAGGTAAGGATTGTCGGTGGTTGTTGGAAAGTGGGGCCATCCCCATGAAACAAAACTATCACCTCAGAGACTTATTATTAAGAATTTATAACTTATTCATGATAATAACTTATTGTATAATGTTATAATAATAATAATAACTTATTGTTAATGACCAAAGGGGTAATTATTAATTACCAACGTCCCCTTATAGTGGAGTGGTTGGGAGGTCCCCCCCCAATGAACTTAGCATTACCAACAGCCCAGTAACCTGATGTGGGTACCACCTGCCATGATTCAGCTGTGCTATCCCCCTTCTCAAGAGTGCCTGGTATGCAGTAGGTGCTCAGTAAATATTTGTTGAATCTTATGTGATAATATAAAATGTTCCTGGTAAAGTGGTAGCTTCCTTCGACCACTACCGACATTGTCTCTCCTCTCAGAGGCACCCCTGTCATGAGTTTGGGCGCTTCCTGTTTATTTTCTATGTTCAAACATGCATGGATTCCTGAACAATATACGGGGTTATTTTGTATGGTTCAGAATTTACACCAGTGGCATCATACCGTGTGTATTTTTTCAAAACTTGCCTTTTTCCATTCAGTATTAACCTTTTGAGTTTTGTTCATGTTGTTTCAAACTTTTTTTGCCTTTTAACTGCTGTTCTGTCATTTCACTAAGTTTCTTTTGAGTTACCCATTTCCCTGTTCCGCAGGCGTTTAGATTGTTCCCAACTTTTGGCTATTGTAAATCTACTGCTTAGGCATGCGTCCTCACCCCCGAGTCCTTGACTTGGGAATAGGACATGGCAAGATGATAGTATTACTAATGTTCGTAATCACTGCCAGTTATTGAAGTGCTGTGAGGCCACTGAATGGCACTATAAACTCTTTATATTCACTTTATCTCATTTCATCCTCCTCACACATTATTTTGCAAACTAGAAAGCTAGCCCAGTGTTACAAAAACATCGGCCCGTAAGTGGCAGATTCGGGATTAGAGCTCAGTTCTTGGATGCCAAAGCCCTGAACGTGAGACCTACTCTTAAGAGAGGATGACCTCTCTTCACTCCCTCGTGCTTCTCTTGTCCTAATGGGAGATGTTGGATTCACACAGATAACTGAATATAGTTAACTGTGTTAACCCCAAAACATGTGGTGAAGGATTAGAGGCATAAGCTAATGACCTCTGTTCTGTTGAAAAGTTGAGTCATCTATTGCCATGGTTTCCCTCTTCATAGGAACTTTTTTTTTTTTTTTTTTTTTTTTTGCTTACCTATCATTTTAGGAGCTGAACCAATTGCAAGGTCCCTCACCTTCACTTATAATGATCTTTAGATGGACAGTTGGGACAGAGCACTTGTCTTGTTGAATTAACCTTTCACAGAGAGAAGGGAAGTCTAAAACGATCCCTGAGACTTACCCGTCACCTGTAACCCACTCATGTGTACCCATAGCTGTATCTCTAAGGAGACTTCCGAGGGGATGTGTGTTTAGAAAGGGGAGCGGGAGTCTTTATTTCAGGCATTTCAAGAATATGTGACAATGCATTTCTACTTTTCCTCCTCTAATCTAGCCAGGCTGTTTCGATCTAATTCAATGAATTCTTAAATGAGATCTGTTGAAAGAAAATTACCTAATAAAATATGAAATGAGTCTGGAGACTGAGGGTTCTCGGGCACGTTGCGGATGGAAGCCTTTCTGATAGCAGATAACACGCTGATGACAACAGTGATGTTGGCCACGGGGAATGCCTCCTGTGTGCCGCCTTCTTGTTGTTTTTTTTTTAAGGTTTTATTGATTTCTTTATGGCACATGCGTGTGAGCAGGGGGAGGGGAAGAGGGAGAATCCCAAGCCGACTCCGCGCTGAGTGTGGAAGCTGCCAGAGGGCTCCATCCCATGACTCGGAGATCATGGCTCGTGACCAGAGCCGAAATCAAGAGTCAGGTGCTGCAGCTGACTGAGCCACCCAGGTGCCCCTATGCCACCGTTTCCGCTAAAGGGATCCAGCCGCTCGCATCCCCAGATGGCGGGGCCCCATTATTTCATCGGGCTGTGCGTTGAGAAAAATTGCCACAGAAACAATAAGGAACTTGGAAAAGAGCCCCAGGGGGATGGAGTAGTAGGTAGCCTTCGTCAGGGTGTGTTTTCAGGAAATTGGGGGAAGACTCCCTCAGCCCCCCTCCCCCGCCGGGTACTTTGCTTTCACAAAACGTGACGTCCTGTAACTGGACTCGTGTTTGGGTTATGTTTTTAAGAGCTCTTCTAAATTTGCAAGCATTAAGAAGATGACCTAACAACTGTTGGTGATCAGTGGGGTTTTAAAAATTATTTGACTGAGACTGCATGTCAGATGTAAGGCCCAAGGGCGCACACCCGCTGACTACACCTTGGGCAGGCAGCTGCAGTGCGGAGCATCGGATGACAGAAGGATCCCCAGAAGGGATGTTCTACGTGTCTGCAGACTCCCCTTCCCCTCGTTGCTTCTGGGTCTAGCAGTTTGGCCCAAGAACCAAAACCTGCATGGAGTTTCGCAGTGTCCGTCCAGTGTTCTGTCCACCACACGCCTTTGGGGCTGACGACGTCTCCTTTCCCTGGACGGGGCCCTGCCTTCTGGGGCGTGTAGGCGGCACAGAAGAGGTCACATCTCTAAGAGTTTATGCTGTTTGCAAGCTGTAACTATGTGGCTGCTCGCCCAGAGCTAGAATGCACGCCTTGGGCCCATAATTGTGGCCTCGTTCGTGCCTTATTTCTTTGCTCTGAAAGCTTTTCATGGGGCTTCTCTGTTTGTTTGTGAACCGTATCCCTCCCTCCCCTTTTCGTGTAATGCTGCTGCTTTATCTCTCTCCCATTCATCTTTTTTTCCTTCCTTTTTGCTGCATGGAGACTCTCTGCTGTACAAGTGTAAGTATTTTTCGGTGGCTCTGCAGTTTCTGGCTGTTGTGGTTTGCATTCTCGTGCTCCGTCTGCTGCCGCTGCCCGGCTGGCCTCCCCGGAGACCAAGTGTCGTCATCTGTCTGCGGATCCTGCGCCATCTCGAGACAAGGTTGCATATTACAAGCTGGTGCAGCTACCAAAACAGGCGATGGACGGAAAAGATCTAGCTGTGCCTGAAGGCCAGCAGTGTTGATGAGGAGGGTGCCAACCTTCAAGAGGGGAGAAGTGGTTTTGATTCCTAGAGAGTAAGAGCCGTGCGTCTCGTCCCCGGTCGGCCATGGTGGAGGTTTATCGATGGTTGGTGATGTCGGGATGAGGAAAAAAAGTCTTCCGTGTGGGGTTTTCCTTCTAAAGTTACTTTTTAAAGGATTTAACACACTGTTCCTCTTACTTCCTGAGCTTGTGAATATTGAAAGTAATCTATTAACAAAACGCATTTGTAAAGTAATTTTGTCTAGGCCTGAAGTAATAGTTAACCATGAATTGATTTGTGAAGTGTCCTTTGGTGTGTGTGCCTCTCCTTCAGGCCCTGACCCTCTTCATCCGAGGGGCGCTTGGTGGTTTCTCCTGTCAGTCAATACTCATTGACATATGTCCAGGGCAGGAAATGAAGACTAGGAAACAGTCTGAGAAAATTAGCCCTTTACTTTGCCACAAGAGCATTAACAGCTCTAAAGAGGCTGGTAAAACTAGATTTCTTTTTCCCCCAGGTTGCAACTCATCGGATCCACAGGTGTGAGAAGGGGTTGGCAGGAGGGCATCTAGACCAGATTTCTGGAGAAACATAGAACATTTGTTCCTGAATATATATACTTGGGTAGATAATCGTAGTTCATTGTTATATTTCCTCTTGCTTTAGACTTATGTGAAATGGGATCATAGGAGTAAGCCAGTAAAGAGTGAGCCAGTTCAGTTTTTTTCTCTAAAACTGTGAAGAACAAATTCAAAAGAAAGGAAAGAAAAATAGGAGAGAAAATTCACCCCCCCCACACACTTAAACCATAAGAAAGAGAGCATGAAACTGTCCATGCATCAAAGGAAATGTCTAAAATCAAGTTGCATTCTTAATACCAGTTGCAGAAACTAGTCTGATTTCAATTCCTGCCTATTTAAGCTGAAGTCCATTGTCTCTGCCCAAATGTCAAAAACTTCGAAACTAACAGGTATGTCCCATCAGAGGAAGAGTTTCGTGGGAAATGCAATTAGGGTGTATTTGCACTCATTCAGAGCATATGGAATGAAGGATAGCTTTGAAGCATTAGAAAGTCACGCCAAGAAGAGCAAACTCATTCCCCTTTGGTTGACTCCGCCATCAAATATCCTGCTGATAACCTACAGTCCTCAGTGTGTCTGTGAAATTAGGTTGAGCTGAATGAGCTAGTTATAGATGGGCATCAGTTTGTAAATGTCTCTTTCTCTATATATTTTCTATATATATCTCTTTCTCTATATATTTTCTACATATGTCTCTTTATATATTTTCTACATATGTCTCTTTATATATTTTCTATATATGTCTTTTTCTGTATATATTTTCTATATATATCTCTTTCTATAAATTATTTTCTACATATGTCTCTGTATATATTTTCTATATATGTCTCTTGCTATAAATGTCCTTCTATATATATTTTATATTATTTATAAATGTTATGTGGTCCATGTATTCTTTTACATATAATTAAATATATACATTCCATTTCATGTATTTAAAATTGTTATATATTTGCAACGTCATAATCGTCACACATTTGGTCTCTTTTATAAAGGTTATGTAGGGAAACTTGAGCTAGATTATTTTTGCCCACGAACACTCTTTCTGTAAAATCTGATCAAGAGTCACAGGAAGAAATGTTGGAAGACGTCTTCGTCCCGTGCATTTTTAAACCTCTTTCTTATTTCTCTGTGGCTGTCTAAATGAGTTGGCTGGAGATCATATCCCCAGCTGCTGCTTGGCTCCTTTTACCCGCCATGGTTGTGCACAAAGTGGATGGAATACTCAAGGCATTTTCATTAAATGTAGTGCATATTCCAAGAGTTTGTGTCTCCTGAAAATTCATTATTTTTAGAGGTTTCACCTGCAAAGAGACCAGTCAGTCCACTACCTATTCAGCCAACGGCAAAGCCAATTTTGGGGGAGAACAGTCTGGAAGCTGCATCCCTTTCCAGTTGTAGTGGGTTGACTCCATTTGTACTGAGCTTGCAAGGCCCGTTGCTTCACAGATAGTCCCCAGATCATCTGCCTTTGACAAAACCTTGAAAGAACCAAGTCAGGTTTTCACTGTACATTTCGGGAAGACCTGCCTGGATTTAAATGCAATTGCTCATCTTTTCTCTCCTTTTTCTCTCAATAATAAATAATAGCAAATACTTAACTGTTGTTACATCCTGAATAAAATTGTTAGAACTGTAAAGTAGTTTGCTTTAAAGATCAGTCTGAACCAATTTACTCCTTGAACCAAAGAGAGTTGGTTACACGTGTGGCTATTTTTCGAGAAAGCCGTACGTGACCCCTGTTAAATGAAAGACAACAAGTAAGTTGTCTTGTCTCTTAGGTTAGACAAATAATAGTTTCCAGTATCAGACCAACTGAAACATCCCGCAGATCCATTTGTCTGTATCTCAGTTACAAAGGATGCAGTTCCGAGGGTTGCTGGGCCAGCCTCACGATGGGTCTGACCCCTGTGCTGCTCCTAATGCCAGCTGGAGTGGAAGCAATTGCCATCTCTGTGACTCAGCTCCTTCCTTCAAATTCGTTTCCCTGGGTGACGACAGAGGCTGCCTCCCGCCTTCACACTTAGGGTCCTGCTGTGGGAGAAGCTAACGCCCTCCTAGGGGTTGGCTTTGCGTCATTAAGATTGGCACCAACGCTTAAGATGTTTGGTGGTTTGGGTTTTGGTCTCATTTTTTAAGGACTAACAGGATGAAAGACTTCCCAAGAAGTGACAGCAGATATGGACTTCTAAGTCCTAGCGATCTTTCCCAGTTAGCCGTTTCCCATAACGTCAAGCTCAAAACCTTGGTGGCAGAAGTATGAAACAAAACAGTTATGGTGCTGAAACCCTTAAAAGGACAAAGAGTTGGGTTTTGCCTTCCATCCACGGCGGTCAGGTGTTAATGAGCAGTGAATGGTTGCAGTTTCAATTGTTAGTGACTGGTGTTTACAATCTTTTAATCTGGTTTTTTACGTCTATTTTAATATCCTTGTGGGCAACTTGGAATTACATTCTGTATCATTCATTGTTCCTTTCCGCCATATAAATGGAATGTAACTGATGAATGTAAATATTCATATAAATAGAATGTAAGGGATAGAGTGTAGCTGAAGGTAGCTAGGGGCAAGAAGCAAGCAGGGGGCTCTGTCGGCTGAGAGCATTCCAAACATTTAGAAATGTGTGGGCTCAGTCTTCCCAGGCAGGCTGTCGGATGTGACCAACCAACCATCCTCAAAAGAAGGGAAACAAATACTGAGTGTAAACATGTGACCCAGATGTTTCTCCACCCGCCCCCTCCCCCACCCCCAGAAACGTTTCTGAAGTTTGAAAGGCAAGTTTTCTGTGAGTACCTGAGTGCTTTCTTTATTTCATTGCTAGATGACTCCTAAATCCAAAAGGAAGAGTATCCACAGCCGGATGCTGCGACCCGTGTCCAGAGCCTTCGGTGAGTTATTTCTGATTGCCCACCATTGACCGTGACACACCCCCAGCAGGGACCTGGGACCACCTCAGGGATGCCTCCCCGGGATGCTCTGTGGGAGTGAATAGGGACCAGGAGCGTTCCGCGTCTAAGTGACGCTTAGGGTCACTTTGAGGAATTCTGTAACGGGTCATCGGTCCGCAGTAAGCTTCACCTGGGGCTCTGCTTTGTCTCAGAGATGGAGTTTGATCTTGATAAGGCCCTGGAGGAGGTGCCCATTCACCTCGAAGACCCGCCTTTCCCATCCGTCCGACAAGAGAAGCGGAGTTCGGGGCTGATCTCCGAGCTTCCTTCCGAGGAGGGGAAGAAGCTGGAGCACTTTACCAAGTTAAGGCCAAAACGGAATAAGAAGCAGCAGCCGACCCAGGCAGCGGTAGGTGGCCGGGAGGGGCCCCTTCCCCCCCTCACCGTTTCCCTTCCAGGGGGAGGCTGGAGGTTGGCCCAGGCATCTGGCCCCGAGTGGACCTCAGGCCTCCGAGTGTGTTATTTGCTGCCTGGGCCCCATCGTCCGATCCTGTGGTTGCCATTTGTTGACTTCTGCAGCGTCTGCTCTGCTCTGGGTTCAAGTGTTCACCTGCCTCCCGGACCTCAGTGTCCCAGAGCCCCTCGGGCTCCGCACATTCAGAACTGGGAGCCTCTCTCTCTGTAAACCTGTCTTCCTCTCATAGCCCCTGTGCCCCGTGGACCATCACAGTTGATTCTGAACACAGGTCCCCACTGCCAACCCTGATCTGCTGTCCGCCTTCATCCTTGTCATCCCTGACATTGCTGCTTCCCAACCTGGGTCTCAGTCCTCCAGAGCTGCAGCTTTTTTTCTCGTCACTTGCCCTCTGCACCCCACGTCTCCTGGGCTGACACCCACTTATCTTTCAGATCTCCCATTTGTCTGTGTTCCAGGAAGCCATCCCTATCTCCACCTCTGTGCTCTCATAGGTCTGTGTTTACATGACTCCAGGGGAGGTCATTTTCACAGACTGGTTGTGCACAGTGCACAACCTGAACAACCCTCCATGCAGGCCACAGCTCTTCCAGTGCCTTCTGCTCATAGCTATTCTAGCTGTTTTGTTTTTTGGTTTTGTTTGTTTGTTTTGTTTTGTTTGTTCTAGCTGTTTTTATAGCTCTTGCCTTAGTGTTCTCTAAGCACTCTCTCTTTGTAAGCTCTGTGTAGGAAGCAGTGTGGTTTATTATCCTTGGATTTATGGATTGTTGTGGTTTCAGGTTTCACATTCAGGTTCTTAATGCATTTTGAGTTTACTTGTATGCATGGTATAAGAAAATGGTCCAGTTTCATTCTTTTGCATGTAGCTGTCCAGTTTTCCCAACACCATTTGACAAGAAAAGATTGTCTTTTTCACATTGCATATTTTTGCTTCCTTTGTTAAAAATTAATTGATCATATAACGATGGGTTTATTTCTGGGCTGTTTATTCTGTTTCAATTATCTATGTGTCTGTTGTTGTGCCAGTACTATACTGTTTTGATTGCTACAGCTTAGTAGTACATCTTGAAATCTGGGTATGTGATACCTCCAGTTTTTTGTTCTTTTTGAAGATTGCTTTGATTATCTACGTTCTTTTCTGGTTCCATTCAAATTTAGGATTATTTAATCTCATTCTATGAGAAATGCTATTGATATTTTGATAGGAATTGCTTAAGTCTGCAGATTGCTTTGGGTAGTATGAACATGTTAACAATATTTGCTTTTTCAGTCCATGAGCACAGAATATCTTTGCATTTTTTTGTGTGTGTCATTTTCAGTTTCTTTCATCAGTGTTTTGTAGTTTCCAGAGTACACATCTTTGACCTCATTGGCTAAGTTTATTCCTAGGTATTTTATTCTTTTTGTTGCAATTATGAGTGGGACTCCTTCCTAATTTCTCTTTTTGCTACCTTATTGTTAGTGTATAGAAATGCAGTGTTTTTCTGTATATTAATTTTGTGTCCTGTGACCTTACTGAATTCACTTATCAGTACTACCAGTGTTTTGGTGGAGTCTTTTGGGGTTTTTTCCTATATGTAGTATCATGTTTAGCAAAAGTATTTCTTTTTCTTGTCTGATTGCTGTGGCTAGGTCTTCCAGTACGTCTTCCAGTACTTTGATGAGTAAAAGTGGTGAGAGTGGATGTATTCACTTTTCACATAGCTGTGTCATCTGGGTAACTGGTAGTGGTCACTCTCAGGCAAGGCCTATAATCTTCTGTATTTGTAAGTTTATTTCAGACAGAGAAAAGGGGGGCACATGCGTGAGGAAATGTGACCTTACCCAGAAGTCCTAGTATACTTGCTCTTATGTCTCGCTGTCTAGAAATGAGCCATATTTCCAGCCCCAGGTGCAAGAGCATCTGAGAAGGTAATGTGTTTTGCTGGGTCCGATGAATATGCCAAGTAAGTTAGGATTTGATACTGAGACTGGTAGGCACGCAGCAGTTCTGCCGTTACTCAGTTGACAAAGTTTCCATCCTAGTTTGCTAATTTTTTTCAGCAAATGATGGTTTAATGTGATTGGTTTTTTCCTTCAGTATTTCTGGAAATTAATCATTTATTTTTCTGGAAATTAATCATTTTTCTCTTTTGTTTTGCTGTCGTGGTGAATCATAACAACAACGGACCTTCCTAGTGGCATACCAGTCTTGATAATAATTAGGATACCTTTGGTTTTTTTTTAATTCTAGTGTAATTAACATACAGTGTTATATTAATTTCAGGTGTATATTCTTGCTTTGTTTTAATGTACTGCTGGGCTTTGTTTACCATATTTTGGGGGGATTTTTTTAATCTATGTGCATAAGTAAGAGCTATAGTTTTTCTTATTCTTACCTAGACAATCCATCTACTTTGGGTTTCAAAATTACAGCACCTTCATAAATTAGTTTGGAAGCTCTCCTTTCCTCTTCTCTGGAACTATTTGTACCTAATGGAGATTTTCTGTTCCTCCCCTGGGAAGCCCTCTGGGCCCAGTGTGTCGTGTGTGCAGGTGATGCCTGTACATAGAGTCCATTCCTCTTCTGGGGATTCGATTTCTTTCGTTATAGATCTAGTCAGATTACCTTATTCTTCCTGAGTCCATTTTGGCCATCGATGTTTTTCTAACATGCCATCCACTTAATCTAATTGTTCATTTATTGTTTATAACATTCTTACAACTTTTTAATCTCCTGAACCATGACTGTTCATGCCTCTCTCCTAATTTTGCAGCAGTGTCTCTTTTATTGGTCTTTTTTTTTTTTTCCTAGAAGAATCAGCTTTAGTTTTCTTAGTCCTCTCCAATTCATCAACTTTTGTCTTTTTATTATATTTCCTTCATTTTACATCCTTTGGATTCCTTGTTTCCTGACTTGATTCCTTAGCTCTCTCTTCTCCGTGATTCTTGCTGTAATGTATGCGTGTAGATTCCATGATCATTCAGCTCGCTCATTAGCACTCTTTGGGTATATGTGTTCAGAGTTACCAATAATATACCAGTTGTCCTTCCTTCCTGCCCATCTCTCTCTGTCAGGCCTCTGGAGACATGGGGAGACATTTGGTAGCCGTGTCGTCAGAAACCAGGTGCACCGCTCACGGTGTTTCCTCGGCGCGTTCATCTTCATAATCCTGCCGCGGGGTGGTCTGAATTGTCATTAGTCCTCGTAATCACTGGCTCATCTTCTCAGCGTTCGCAAATTATCCTTTTAGCATGTATTCATACACCAAAGCGCAAAATCGACCTTTTCGATTTGACAGATACCGCAACACCCATTCCGATGCCCCGTTTTCTTTGCAAAAGCCTTTCTCTGCCTGCAGATGGGGTCCATTCCAGCCGGGTCAGGGACAGGATTTCTGCTCTCCCCTTCCGAGAACAACACTGTACTTTTTAGTCTGAAATGTATGCTCCTTGACGGAAAGACCCAAGTCTAGCGGCATTCGGGAAACTTCTGACGACTCCGTGTCCCTTCCTTTCCTTTTGCTAACAACTGAGCTGAGACAGCACAAGTGTTGAGCCTTGAGCTGTTCCGACAGGCAGTTTCATTCTGGTGTTCGGTATTTCCGCTGTTCTTCGTGTGAGCTGCTCACACCTTCCCCTCCGGCTCTAACATGCATTTAAACCACATCTTACTGAGGATCTCCCAGCGACTCTGGACTTCCCGTCACCTCTCTGCTCTCAGAGTCTTCATCTCTAAAATGACAGGGGTGAACTGGGAGAGATCTGCCTCCAGGTCCGTCCAGCCCTGAACACTGGCCCGTCCTGGAGGAAAGCAGACTATTTCGTTGCGCTCCGTGTGCTTCGAGCTCTGAAACCCAGTGATGTTCTCCCTGACCCCCGAGAACCTTTTGTGCTCGCTCTGCGTTCCCTTTCAAAGCAAGAGGGAGCCTCGAGGGGAGGCGTGGGTCTGCTGCAGGGAAGCCCCATGTGAGGACTGTATGTCCTGGGCTCATTATCCTTCGCATCCATCAGTTGGGGGACCTGTGTGGGTGCCCCCCACTCTCTGAGCCACTGTGTGATCTGTGACTAACCAAAAACCAAGATGAAACTGATCTTTCCTTTTCAGTGCACAGAGCAGATGGGAACATGAAATCATAACGTGCAAGACACACAAATGATCAAGCGTTCAGCACACACAGGGCACCGTTATTACCACAGAGATCCCCGTCTCCACTCTTTCACAGAAGGAGAAATGCTAACACAAGCAGGTTCTGTGCTACTTTGTCTTCTGTGATAGAAGCGACTCGGAGAGCTGCTTTCTTTCCCTAATTGAATGACAGAACTTTGCTGATTCTCTGCTCTATTATACTACATAGGAGGGCCTTGCTCCAGTAGAAAGCACCATTCAGATGAGACGTATAATTGGTATTATTCACATTTCACAGGAGTTCTTTTGTCTGTGATCTGTTATCTGCTCACTTTTCAGCATTTTGCAAATGTGAACTCAGACACAGAGCTCATTTTCATAATGGAGATTTCCCAGTGAGTGAAGTGGATGATTGCTTAAAGCACGTGATTGACTCTTTTTTTTTTACCCCAAATACCTTTATTTTTTCAGTGCTCCAAGAGTAATTGTTCATGCACCACACCCAGTGCTCCATGCAATCCGTGCGCTCCTCAGTACCCACCGCCAGGCTCGCCCAGCCCCCAAACCCCCTCCCCTCCAACACCCTCGTTTTGTTGCTCAGAGTCTTTAAACAGTGCATATGCAAATTCCCCCAGAGGCAGCCTGACACTTGCAAATCAAGATTACAGAGAGCCTTGTCCCCACCACTCTGTGGCAAGACATCCAGACCAGTTATCACAACCACAGGAGAATCTGTTCCTGTGCCCAAAGGAATGGGCAGCTTGCGCCCTCTTTCTCAAGGGCCCACAACCTATTGGTGTGAAATGTTAACTTAATACACCAGTGTAGACACAACTCAGACAGGTGGCGAAGCTCACCGTGAGTTGCCCACTCAAGGAGAGAAACGCTGGCTTGGTAAACGATTTCCTTAGAGCTTCTCTTCTGAGACCCAAGCTTTCCAGTGTCTGCGGGACGCCTGATGCTGGGATTCCCTTGGCCCCTCAGATGCGCGTCAGAAGTTGGGCTCATCGTGTCTTGCCCCAGAGCTGGTCTTTGAACCTTGAACGAGGCTCCCATTCACCCAGCCTAGAAACTTCGATCTCACCTGAGGCACCTCCTTTCTTTGTATTCTCATTTCCCCAGCCCTTACTTTGCTCATCTCCTCCAAATTCGACTAGACTCCCCCAGGAATCTTTCTTTTGTGCTCCCGAACTGAGTCCCCTACACACATTCCTGGGCTTCTCCAGTAGGCCCCTGATGCTGCCCTAGAATTATCTGAACAAAGTTCAGGTTGGGTCCCATCCTTCTTTGGTGGGTTCCCTATCACCTACAAAGTAAATTCCACACTCTTCAGCCTAAGATTCAAGACTATTCACCACAGGTCTTTGTGTCATTAATTGGGAAGTATTCATTCGGTAGAGATAGCAAGAGATACACAACTAAACATGACTTGAATAGTGAGCAGTACTGATTTTTCTCACCTGCCAAGAAATCCAGATGTCTCGGGATCAAAGGCTGGTTTGTTCAGCAGAAAAGCACAAGCACCCAGGTGTTTTCTGACCTTCTGCTCTGTCGTCCAACACATGTTGGCTTTTGTCTTCAGGCTTCTGCTCTCGTGAACCCCATGTGGCTGCTGTGGCTCCAACATCACGTCCTCCCACATACAACCACAAGGAAAACATATGTTCCTTCCTCTGCAGGAAAACCTTCTCGTGAGCCCCTAGCAGATTTCCCTTCTATCTCCCTGGCCAGAATTATATCATACGCCATAGCTACCAATCATGGGCAAGGAAGTAGAATTGTGGTATTTGGCTCATACAAGTAAATATTCATACCTTGAAATCAGGGTTCTTCCTGCCAGAAGAAAAAGGAAGGGGGGGCGTTGGTTGCTTTGGCCCCTGTTAGGATCCTCCAGGGTTTGTACTCAGCCATTAAAACCACCCACACATTACTGGCCCTGGCCACCGAATGCTCTCCAGGCTCAGAACCCAGCCAGTGTTCCCTTTCCCTGTGCGTTCTCCCCTCCCTGCCATCACCTGCAGCGCCTTTCTCCGCCTCTAGGGACGCTGGGCGCCGAGCAGTCTGGGACAGCCCACCTTGGGAAACTGCCACCAGGCCGTGTCTTGATAGTGCCTGCCTCGCTTTTGTTCCTGCCGCTGTCACCGTCCGACACAGGACCTGCCCTCCTGCAGACCGTCGGGGCCCTCACTTAGCCGGTCTCGTCCTTCCCGCGGCCCTCGTCACCGTGCCGGGAACGGGACTGTGAGGTCTGCTGCGTGACGCGGCCTGAGTGACCATTGCCCGTGTACCACTTGCAGGTCTGCGCCGCCAGCGTCGTCCCCCAAGACGGTGAGCAGAACGGCCTCACGGGGAGAGTGGACGAAGGCGTGGATGAATTTTTCACCAAGAAGGTGACCAAAATGGATTCCAAGTGAGTTCAGAGTCATTCCACTAATAATACTTCTTAATACACATCTAAATTACTAAGCTGCCATTAAACTGACCGTGCCAAGGCTTCTTATCTTATTTATATATATGCTACGTGGGCTCGATTATTCTGATGGTTTGCAAAACGTGATCCCCAGGCCAGCAATCTCACTGTCAGCCAGGAACCTACTAGAAAGGCAGATTCTCCAGCCGCTACCCCAGACGCACTGAATCCGAAACTCCGGATGGGGTCTGTGCTTTAATAAGTCTTCCGGGGTAAGCTGAGGCATGCTCAAGTTTGAGAACCGCTTTAACTGTTCTCAAGTAGAACAGAGAACACCCCCAGCTGTCTGCCTGGATGACCCCGCGTCAGGGTGGTGAACTTTGACATTGACATTACTTGCTTCTAAATTCTTGCTCAGAACTTGGTGTGTGGGGATGGGGGGTCTATATCGCTGCTAAATGGCACGGCTTCAACAGACAGAGTCAAAGGAAGTTGCCTTAGTTCCTTATTCTTCAGTGGTGTTTCCTTAAAAGTCGGTCCTTTTAGGAACTTCTGCGAATAGGGCTGTTTAACCTGGAAACTTCCGGCCTTGAGCAGGATTCGTAGCGAGTTACTTCATCCCCAACCCAAATGCGATCTGTCCCCAAATACACTCTTGCGGTGGGTGTGTGTCTGTGAAGGATCCTTCACCTGGAGATACCCAGTTCTGGAACAAGTTGGAGCCACAGGGGAAAGCCGAGGGCGGCAGGGTGGGCGGCCGCACAGGTAGGGAAGCGACCGGGCCAGTCTGTGGGTGGATGGGCCTTATCTTGCCTCAGCGGGATGGTGACATGGAAACGCGTGGAGTTTTTACGTCCACACCAGTAGAACTCACCGCACATTAGAAGCTTCAGGACCCGCTTATTTGTCTTCTTTGACACTGGCCTTGACGCTTGGCATCCTGGGAAAGATTCCCGGCTCCCGTTCTTCAAGAAGCAACCTCGGTGTCCTTTGTTCTCTGAAGCTGTCTCAGGACTGCCCCGTCCCCACCCCCCCGGATTAAGTGCTCTTTTTCTGCCGCCGACTCAAAAGCTTTTTTTTTTTGTCTCCATCCCCTGCACGCGTCTGTTAGAGCACACACAATCCTCTGAGCGCTTCCGTCTTAAATTTTTTTACGGTGTGAGGAAGGGACGGGTGCATTCAAGTGGCCCCGATGTGCCAACATAAGCAGAACGAGACGAGAAAGTCCTTTTTCATGCCGGGTTCTCCAGTCATTCGTCCCCAGAGAAGGCTTGTTCTCCGGAAGCGTCCCCCAGGTCTTAGCGTTCGTGAGAACTTGAGTGTCTGACCGCCTGGGACACACAGCCGGCCCTCGGTCACGGTTGGCCGAGTGAGTGTAGACGCCTCCCCTGTGTCCCTACAAACCACAGACACCGTGGCGGGCTCCCCGCCTCCTAAACTTCAGACGGGGGTACGTGGTTGGTGGCGAAGTGCATGCACGCCCGATCTGAGCCGCGAGCACCTGCCGCGTATGATTTCCTTCTTCTGTGACGGGCTCTGGAGGAAGGTTAGGCACGTTTTTAGAAGGTATAAAGTCCACTTTCTACAAAGGTACCGCTCTGGGAGAATGTTGCAATGCGCAAATAGAAGTAGAGACCAATTTTCATCAAATAATGATATAATCTGCTAGAAGTTTTGATTTTTTTTTTTTCATGTCTTTTTGTTCTATAAAAGCAGTCTGTCAGTTTGATATGTAAAGGGCTAGGCACGGGTAGAAGCTACCAGTAGTATGAAGAACATTTGCTGCTCCTCGTTTGAAATACAGATGTTTTTCAAGGCTCTCCGCAAAAAGAAAAAAGAAAACAGAACTCCATTGGTTCTTTCCCCATTCCCTATTCCCCAGAGGTGAATGGTTCCTATACCTTTCGCTGTTTATTTTTTTGTGTGTGCTTCCGTATTCTTTAATAGCATTCTTTCTATTTCCTGTTTTTCAGTTTTTGACAGGAAGCATGACCATTAGCTGCCCACTGTAGAGATGACAGTTTAGCTCTGATACCTGGGACCCCCCTGCCCACCCCCACCCCCTATACACATACTCTTTTCCATGTGAATATTCACAGCCAACTTACACCATCCCTGGGTCTGCTCTCCTTTGTGGTATTTTATGTTCCCTGCAGTTAATAATCGTCCCCTTTGCGCTTGCTGCCTTTTCCGTAGTCCTGTCCCTGCCCTCCCCATGCATCTCCGAGAAAGGTATAAATCTCTGCATTTGTTCAAGTATCTGCCGTGTCATTTCCTGGGACAGACAGACACACGTCCTTCGCTGCTGCCTGACCGACTCCGTGTGGCATCTGGGCACAGTTCCTGCTGTCCCCTGCCACCTCCCGCCTCGGTCTGCTGGGGGCTTCCCTTTGCCGCATACCTGTGTCCTTTTCCCATTTCCTTCTCCTTCCTTCTTCGACTCCCTCGTTTTGGTGGATGGCCTCCTCCGGTTGCCTGCTGAGAAGGGCAGCTTGGGAGGGAAGCTTCAGGGACTCGTGGATCTGTCTTGCGTTTTGATCACCAGTGGGACTACACACAGAATTCTAGATTGAATCTATCCTACCACAGAATTTTCAGAACCTGGCCCCATTCTCTTCTAGCTTCCAGTGTTGCTATTAGAATCTGTCGGGGAGCAAGGACACCCTGTCCCCTTCAAGATCCTTCCAACTGGACTCAGAATCAAATTGACATGAGAAGAACCCGCAGGAGAGAATCAAATATCGTAGTGGACATACAAGGAGGCTGCACAGAGGGGAAATCCCAAAGACGGTCAGGCCAAATGGGGCATACATGTCGTTTTGAACTAAGGAGAAGGAGACAGGGGTCTGGGACTTCAACGGGAGGGAATGCAATTCTCAGAAAATAAATGTTTGGTACACAGACGTCTGCTGGCCACTCAGACCAGGGGACACAGAGTACTTTGAGCCAACAGGCCTTGCTAGGTTCCTCCCCGTCTTCCACTCCTGGTTCAGGTCCCATAACCCTGAGATCCTAGTTCATGTAGTTCTCGAGGCCAACAGCTCTCTCCCCGGACCAGCTCCTCTGTCTAAATTCTTTTAGGCTGTGGAGGGGGATGGAAGGAGTCTTTCCTGAATCGGCTGGGTTTTTGATGACTTTTTCACACAAAATAATCTTCATGCTAAAGCAGCCCATCGCGAGGCAGCCTGGCCTTGTCCCGAACAAATCCAATGTCGTCATGAGCCCTGATCCTTTCTTTCTTGTTTTTGTGTTTACTCTTTTCTGGAAGCGTTTGGGATTTCTTTGCTCCCAGAAATTTATGATGATTTGCTCTGGGTAGATTTTCTTTTGTTTTGTTTTGTTGTTTTGAATCCATTTGCTAGTCACTAATGAGCCATTTCAACTGGAAAATTCATGTGCTTTGGTTCTGGAATTTTTCTCGAATTATTTTTTTCATAATGCCTCCCCTTCATTTTTCTCTATATTCTTTTTCTTAAAACATCCATTATGCAACTTACGTGTTTCCCCTAAGAATCCACTAGTTTTTGTTTTGTTTTTATCTTTTCTCTCCCATTTTCTCACTCTTTCTGTTACCTGCCCTCTATTCCTCACCGTCTGGGAGATTTCCTCCCCTGAATCTTCTAACCTTGGGTTTTACACTCCTGCCATCACATTTTCCTGTTACGCTTGTTTGATGGAGCAAGTCTTTTGCTCTTTCCTTTGGAAGGAAATAGAACACTAGTGAGCTTGGAAGGTGGTGTCTTAGAGGCAGTGAGGCTCTCACGGGAGGCCTGGAGGCCGTCAAGGAGGAGGCCACTGCCAGCTAGAGGGAAGGTCAGAGGCCTGTCCCGGCAGCACCTGCGAGAAGCCTGACCCCACCAGACAGGCCCAAGATGGCGGTGCCGCGATTGGGAAACCCCTGCGCGAGTGAGGAGAAAAAAGCAGGAAGGCCCGCTTCTTCACACCAAATAACATTTCACTCTCTTGTTAACAACTGCACATAAAAAGTAGAACCCCAAGCCCCACACACAGCTCGCTGTCTCTTAAGTTTATCTACTTCTATCTTGTGAGTGAAATACTTTTTTTGTTTTGTTTTTTTTTTTAAAGATTATATTTTTTATGCAACCTCTCTACTCAATGTGGGGCTTGAACTCATAACCCTGAGATCAAGAATTGCCCGTTACACTGACTGAGCTGGCCAGGTGCCCCTCGAGAGAGAGAGAGAGAGAGAGAGAGAGAGAGTCCTTTTGGTTTAATAAATTTGGCCACTTAATGTTGCTTATCCACCGTGTTGTGTCTATCCTTGAATTCGTCTTCATGTTGAAACCAAGTGCATTCTGGGACATCTTTGGGATGGGCTGGATCAAGGGCCCAGGGGCTCCCCAGTTCACCTGGCAACAAGTAGAGCCTGTTGACTGGTGGATATCAATGTAGGGTATCCTTCTTGGACCATTTGGTTGGGTGAGGTCTCCCTGACTGTCCAAGTCTTTGGGTCTTTTCTCTTGAGCTTGTTGGGAAGTTTCACCTCCTGTTTGGAGGGCATAAACCTGTCCCATTCTAGGTTCCAGAATGAGAGAAAGAGCCTGGGAGTATCTCTGTCCCAATATGCAGGCTTTCCTGCAATTGTAGGGGTGGAAAATAATTTTCTCTCTACCCTTCTTGGTTCCTGGCTGAGATACTTCTATAATAAAAGACAGAGTAACAGGAGAAAAACAGAAGTTCAAGAACATGGATACCCCCTAGATACATGGGAGACCCCCAGAAAAACTGAGTAGCTCCCCAAAATGGCTCAAGCCACCACCTTAAATATTATTTTTAGCTAAAAACAGGGGCGCCTGGGTGGCTCAGTTGTTAAGCGTCTGCCTTCGGCTCGGGTCATGATCCCAGGGTCCTGGGATCGAGCCCCGCATCGGGCTCTCTGCTCAGCGGGGAGCCTGCTTCTCCCGCTACCATTCCCCCTGCTTGTGTTCCCTCTCTCGCTGTGTTTCTCTCTGTCAAATAAATAAAATCTTAAAAAAAAAATTATTTTTAGCTAAAAACAAAAGAAAGTTATTAGGATGGCAGGCAGGGGACAAGTGTGGGGAGGTTACCAGGAAAAGGACCGTAAATGTGGTTAAGGGTGTTTTGCAGATTTAAGTCCATACCTTCTCCACTGATAAGTTTCTAGAGATTGTTATCCTTTTCCTGCTACTGAGAGGAACACACCCTTACGAATGGAGATTTCTCTTAGAAATGGCTCTTCCAAAAGGGCAACTTCTACTCAGTTTTCAGAGCTGCTCCGGTGTCTGCTATTTCTTAATCAACCCAAAATAATCCTTATGCCAGGGAGGTATATTTTGGGGTGCCACAGTCTGCTGCCCTCCACCCGAACCCCCCTGTTCTCACGATTGCACACACACCTCAGCTGTCCTGCTGGCCCTCACCCTGCCTGGCGGTAAACTTGGGCATGAAGGGGCAGTTTTGGTCTCTGGTTTGGGGAGAGGATCTGATGGTTTGGTGAATGGGCTCCGGGCTCCCTTCCTCTCTAGAGCCCCCGCTTCGCTGCTGTTCCCAGCGGCGTTGGGAGCCCTCTGCAAACCCACCGCCTCTCGTCTCCTCACCAGCGCTTCAGGTGACAGCTTTCCACTTCTGTTAAGTCCGTTTTCACTCACAATTCTCTTGGCTTCTGGACCGTATTGTTTTGCATTTTTCCACTCTGGGGCTTTTGCCTTTATTTTGTTTATTCACATCTTTGGCCATGATTTCACGGGGAACTCAGAGGAGCTAACGGGACCTGAGTCTGCCAGCTCTAAATGAAAGGCACCAAGAAGACCTCCCAGTGGCCCCTTGAACCTGCTCTTTCCCGTCTCCATCCCCCCGCCCTAAATACTCTCTTTCCTGAACTCTTCTCTTTTGTACAACTCTCGGCCAAAGCTCACTGTCCCTGTTGCCTTTTTCAGTGGTGTCACCTGTAAGCAAAGACCCCCATCTTTGAGTTGAGCACTAATGGTGGGATTTCAGACGTGATCTAGTGATGACACAAGGATTTTAGGTGGCTGTGGGGAAGACTGTCCCCCTCCTGTGTCTTTGAGGGGCCAGCTTTGCTGGAAGTTCTTAGTGGAGAGGTGGAGAGACCGTTGACCAGAGCATTGAGATACAAAACACCTACCCCTTCAGGTTCCCATTCTTCATGGGTGGTGCCTCCATCTCCTTACCTGTGACTGTGGGAACATTCCGCACTTCCGTTTGCCAAGGGCAGAGACTCCCGATTCTTCACCTGCTTCCGAACTGCTGCCGGGGGAGCAGCAACCTCCGTGCTGTGTTTTGACTGATGCTGGCTAGAACTGTAATTACGGCAAAACCCACAGTATTCTTTCTTTTGAATCCCAGGAGATCATCAGCAAGAGGCTCAGAGTCCCACGAGCTTAGCGAAGGAGGAGATGAAAAGAAAAAGCGAGACTCTCGGAAAAGCGGCTTCCTCAACTTAATCAAATCCCGGTCCAAATCTGAGCGGCCACCCACGGTCTTGATGACGGACGAACCGTCCTCGCCGAAAGGGGCCGTCAAAAGTCCTGCCACGGACACCCCCAGGAAGGACGCGAAGCCCTCGGAGCACAACTGCAGTGCGGAGCGGACGGAGGAGATAAAAACCCCCGACTCCCTCGAGGAAGGTCCCGTGGAAGACGTGGGCAGGGTGGAGCGCAGCGACAGCAAGAGCAGCCCGCAGGCCGGGCGAAGGTACGGGATCCAGGTGATGGGCAGCGGTCTGCTGGCGGAGATGAAGGCCAAGCAGGAGAGGAGAGCGGCCTGCGCGCAGAAGGTGAGGGCGGGTCCCTTCTGACTCCCTTGTCCGGGTGGCTTTGCCCCCTCTCGGGTTTTATGGGCGAGAGAGGTACAGAGCTAGCCCGTTTGGTTAAATAAAAATCCAGAACCAAAAGCCTTTTCCCGAAAGAACCCAGAGCACAGATGACGAAGGCATGGCCGTGTTTCCGCTCCCAGCGCGAGGGCCCGCTCTTCGGAGCCACGGCCCTGAAGGTGGGTCGTTGGCTGAGAGACCTTTGCCCCACCTGCCGAGGTGCTTCCTATGGGAGTTGGGAGCCTGGGACCACCGAGGCGGGGAAATGCCCAAAGCTGGGGAGAGCACCAGTCGCTTGAATCCCAAATGAGACCTGAGCGTGGCCAGAAACAGAACGGACAGCGGCTAATGAAAACACGGAAACCGTGGGGGCTCCTGGCTGGCCGGGTCTGTAGACACACGAGTCTTGATCCCATGATCTGGAGTTCAAGCCCCTCGTCGGGTGTAGAGATGGCTTTAAAAAAAAAAAAAACTTAAAAAAAAATACTGAAACGAGATTGTAATTATACAAAGGTAGATCTCCTTTTCAGTTTTTGCATAGTTCCCTTTTCCAAACCTAAAAACTTCCTTGCTCTGTTTCAGATTTGAAAGTCAAAAGGGAAAAAAAAAAAAGTCCAGGTGTTCTGTTAGAATTAATTGAATACTTGATCATTGAGATACGTTGCTGGTTGCTATCAGGAAAGCTGGATCGCTTCAAAATTGCCAAGTCCCCCCAAAATCTGACTTAACATATCATTTACCCCTCGAATATCTTTTAAAGTAGACACTGTGGGTTTTTTTTTCCTTCCTTTATCTCTCCTTTCTCTCCCAGCTACTTGAAAGGTTATAGCTTTATTGTGATCGCTAAGATCAACATACCCACGTTAACCCAGATTTTGGGTTTTGTACGTGACTCTGAGCTCTTTTTTCATTTATGTAACTGGATTTCCCAAAGAAAGGAAAATTGCCCATCTGTTTTATTTGACGTATCAGAATAAAACAGTTCACCCCAATGAACCGTGGATTTTTAGAAAGTTACTAGTAAACTGTATTGTATACCAGGGTCTGGAGGGCTGTTTTATATGGATTAACAGCTGATTATTTTTCATTAAATCCTGCATCCTGCATGACTTTACAGCTGTTTACCATAGTTCCCCCACCAGCACTGTAGTTATCCCGTAATTTCCTCGTGACAGATCTCTCCTAACTTACTCACTGACCCTTCCGGACGGCTGAGGAGGGTGCAGGGGTCGGGGGGACATATGACTGTACTCTGCTAATTCACTGGTCTGAATTCTGAATAAGTACTGTGACCACGTCACTGGGGAGTCAGATGCCCAAGGAGATGTTTGAATCTCCATCCATTTTACAGAATTTCTTACAACAATGAATGTGCTGTTTTCACTAACGAGCTGTTTATTTTATCACTGTTTTCACTAATGAACAGCTGCTTTTTGGTAGAAAGATGGGAAGTGCCAGAGGGTTTTTTCCATGTGCTTTGGATCGGATACATAAATTGGAGTGACAAAATTCCTGTGGTTTAGCTCTGAGGTGTTCAAGGCTTATAGTAAGGAGCTCCTAGCGCCATCTGGTGTCTATTTAAAATGACATCCGATGGCTCCCGGAGATGGCCCGGGGTCAGTTCCAGACCAACACAGTATGGGAAATACCGCAGTAAAGCGAGTCAAATGGATTTGGGGGTTTCCCGGTACATAGAAAATCACGTTCCCATCATACTGTAGTCTGTGAAGTGTGTGACTGTCATGGTGTCTAAAAAAGCCAATGTACCCACCTTATAATTTTAAACTCTTATCGATAAAAAACACGATCTGTGCTTGCTGGTGGAGGGTCTGGCCTCCATGCCCGTGGCTGCTGACCTGGGAGGGTGGCGCCACCTAGAGGCGGGGACTGGCTGTGGCAATGTCTTAAAGTGAGCCTGGCTGACTGACGCGGCCCCTCACCGCTGATCCCTCTGGGGCGCACGTTGCTCTTGGATAGCCCTTGACCCACCACAGAGCTGCTTCCAAATTGGAGGGAATCCTCTCAAACCCTGCTGCTGCTTTATCAACTGAGCTTATGTGAGGACGTAAATCCTCTGTTGTCGCTCTGATAATCTTCGCCACATCTTCCCCAGGAGTACATTCCTTGCTCGTGCGTCTGGGGCGCGTCCTCATCCGTTCAGGTTTGGTCACGAGACGGCAGCCGTGCTGTCCCCTCCTCAGGCTCCCCTTCCCACTCTCCTGCTGTTTCCACCACACCTGCAGGGACTTCCTCCCCTGGAGCCCTGAACCCCTCAACGTCCTCCATGAGGGTGGGAGTCCATGTGTTCCAAAGCCTGTTCATGCTGATATTTTGACCTCTTCCATAAATCACACACGTTCTGAATGGCATTTAGAATGTTGAATCCTTTCTAGAAGGTTTTCGGTTGACTTTCCCAGACCCATCAGAGGAAGCATTGTCTATGGCAGCAGTGGCCTTACAAAATGAATTTCTGACGTAGTAAGGCTTGAACGTTGAAAAGACCCCCTGATCCGTGGGCTGCAGAATGGATGTTGCGTCAGCAGGCGTGAAAACAACAGACCGCGGCGCGCGCTCGGGTGACCGGGGCCTTGTCGATGAGCAATAATGCTTGGAAAGGAATCTTTTATTCCGAGCAGCAGGTCTCAACAGTGGGCCTAAAATATTTCCTAAGCCATGTTATGAACGGATGTGCGGTCCTCCAGGCTCTGTTGGTCATTCATTTCGAGAGCACAGGCAAAGCAGGTTTAGCATCGTTCCTGAGGGCCCTGCGAGTTTCGGAAGGGGGACTGAGCATCGGCTTCAGCTTCAAATCAGCAGCTGCATTAGGGCCCTAAGAAGAGTCCGCCTGTCCTTTGAAGCTCTGAAGGCAGGCGCTAAGTTCTCTCTGGCTCTGAAAGTCCTAGGCGGCATCTTCTTCCGAAGGAAGGCTGTTCGTCTACACTGACCCTCTGTTTTCTGGTGTAGCCACCTGCTCTCACCTAGCTCTCTCAGCTCGATCTTCTGGGGAACTTGCTGCGGCTTCTCCATCAGCACCTGCCGCTTCACCTCGCATCTGTCTGTTCTAGAACTTCTCCAGCTTCATGACCCCCCCCCCCACCCTCCGCTAGCTTCAAACTTTTTTTTTCTGCAGCTTCCTCACCTCCCTCGGCCTTCATGGAACTGGGGAGTCAGGGCCTTGCTCCGGATGAGGCTTTGGCGTAAGGGTCACTGTGGCTGCTGTGATCTTCTGTCCAGACCACTCCAACTGTCCCCACGGCAGCAATAAAGCTGTGTCGCTTTCTTATCATTCATGTGTTCGCTGGAATAACACTTCTCATTTCCTTCAAGAACTTTTCCTTTGCATTCCCAACTTGGGTAGCTCTTTGGCACAGGAGACCTGGCTTTGAGCCGATCTGGGCTTTCGACGTCATTTCTAGGTTTTGATTTAAAGGGGGATGTGTAACTCGTCCTTCACTTGAACACTTAGAGGCCGTTGTCGGGTTACTACTTGGCCCCGTTTCAATATTGCTGTGTCTCGGGGAATAAGGAGACGTGAGGAGAGTGGGAGAGACGGCAGCGCGGCTGGTGGGTGAAGCAGTCAGAACATGAACCACGTTGATGGGTGAAGGTCACTGCCTCAGAGGGCGCGGTTCACGGCACCCAGGACAGTTACAACAGTAACATCGCAGAGCGCCGTAACAAACAAACAATAATGAAAGAGTTTGAAATCTTGAAAGAAGTACCAAAATGCACGACAGGGACATGAAGTGAGCAAATGACTGTGGGAACAATGCCTGAACTGAAAAGTGAAGCCAGCCAGGAGTATTCTATCAGAATAATAAAATGATAGGAAAGGTTTTCAGAAATTCGTCTAAGGGACACCTGGGTGGCTCAGTCAGTTTTAAGCCTCTGAGTCTTGATTTTGGCTCAGGTCATGATCCCAGGGTCGTGGGCTGGATCCCATCCGGCTCTGCACTGTGCGGGGAGCCTGCTCGAGATTCTCTCTCTGCCCGTGCTGTTCCTCCCCTCCCTCATGAACTCTCTCTCTCAAAAACAATCAAACAAACTTAAAAAAAAAGTCAGTATAAGACTATTTTCCCCTAAAATGACTGTATTCTTTACAAAAGCAGCATAAGCCCCATCGGCCAATATACTATTGATAAAATTCATGATGTCTTTACTCTTCTCTTGAATAATTTTCTTTACATTCTTCACATTTAATACATGTACTTAAGGGAAAAGAACTGTGAACGTGAACCCGTGGCTCTTCTCCTTTATTAACAAAGGCGAGTAACAAGTACTGAATGCGGGGAGCCCCATCTTTTCTTGGGAGGGACCCCCCACCTCGTGCGCTGCCCGAGCTCCAAGACAACGGACGTTACAGTATTTTATCTTTATTCCACCCAGTCGTTTTTGATACCCGTTAACTACCTAGAAAGCCAGGAAGGAAAAAGAAAACACAGCTCCTCGGATTATATTTTAAATGCAGGCAAGCGAGGCACCCGGGGTGCGAAGTGTGAGGAGGCACTGGCTCTTGGGCCCAGCCCGGTGCTCACACGCCGAGAGCCAGTGTCTTTTTGGCTTTGTGCGCCGGCGGCTCGCTTGCGCAGCCTCGTCCTGGCCACGTTTAAACAGCCCACCTTCTTACCTGTGAGCACAGGTACACGTGGCCCTGCCTTCTGGAGGCTGGGAGGTGCTGGGCGGGGCTTTGCCTAGGCCCCGCCCAGAGGTGGGGCTCTGTTCCAGGGCTCGCGCGCCCCCTGCTGGTCCAGGCGAGGACTTCACGCCTGTCCGCCCCATAAGCTCCGAGGGTTGGAGGGCGGTCCTGCGACCCTGGCTCAGGGCTTCCTTTCCTCGGGATCCCTTGTCCTTGGTGACGCCAAACAATGTGCGTTCTAGCCGTGGAACCTGTGTGCACGTTCCTCCTCGGAGACCTGATGAGCTTGCTTCCGCGGGGGAGCTTCCGCGGTGGTGCTGAGGGCGCCCGGGGCACCTGCTGCTGTGTGCAGGGGTGCGGGGAGCCTGCGCGCTGGGCCAGACAGAGTCTGGCGGTGGCCGGCCGGGACACGCGGAGGATGCGGCAGCTCTCAGCTGAGTTTCACCGCAGATAGCGGGAGGCTGGGAAGCGGCTCGTGCTTCTCAGGTTTGTGGGAAACCACAGGCCAAAGGTCATCAGCCTCCCGGTCTCCCTGCCCAGCTGCTTTGTGGTTTTGAATGGGAGGCAGATGCAGATCCTCTTTGTCACAGGGAACTTGGGCCTTATTAAGCCAACTCTAGATGTCTCATTTCAGGTAACGTTTTGGATCTAGATGCCCCCCTCCTAGGTGGGCTCTCCACACTGTAAGGAAGAGGCAGAGGCCCAGCTTCACCAGTTCCTGCTCCTTCCCCGAGACAGAGGCCTCTAACCTCGCCCCCATTTGCTGCCACAAACCCTTTCGCCTGGAGCTTTGGGGTCTTTTATTTTTCTTTTCATTTTCGAAAGACTTTATTTTTGGGAGAGGGAGCCTGAGCAGGGGGAGGGGCAGAGGGAGAAGCAGGCTCCCCGCTAAGTAGGGAGCACAATGTGGGACTCGATTCCAGGGCCCTGGGATCATGACCTGAGCCGAATGCAGACACTTAACCGTCTGAGCCACCCAGATGTCCATTTTTGGGTTTTTAAAAATAATTCTGGCCTGTTCATCTGTGGCCTCTTAAACAATAGGTTTGTGTCCTACCTTACTGGTGGGGAAGGCCCTGTTAGTCATAGGCCCCTTTTTACCTATCTCGTACACTCAAGTTGAAAAGGTTTCCGCTGCTTTTAAAATTTGATTTTGGGAACTCAACTTGGAGAGAGGGCCCCGTCACCTTACAGAGTGTCCTTGCCCCCCCTGCTTGGCGCGTCAGGGGCTGCCGAGCCTGTGGAGGTGTTCCACGGAAAAACCACGCAGGAAACAGGAACTGTCCCCAAGCCCCCTGGCTTCCCCTGAGCCCACGCACCTGTCACCCAGGGTGGGGGGGATTCTGAGCAACTGGCCACTCTCCGGACCCTAGAGCCCCAACTGTGAATGCAGAACAGAACCGGCTCATTGGAGCTTTGTTCCAGAAGGTGGCTCAGAGAGACAGAGAGGTGCCGCATGGCGTGAGAATAGTAAAGGGGCCATTATCTGTTGTCATTTATGTTCCACTTTCTTTTTTTTCTTACATTTTAAATAAACATGCGCTTTCCCGGGGCTATGTGCTTGAATTTTCCAGAAGCTTGGGAACGAGGCCGTCTCTCAGGAGTCCTCCAGCCTGGCCTTGGGCAGCACAGAACGGCTGGATGGAGGTGGGGCAGGTAAGACCATCACCATCACCCCCCCTCCCCAAGGAGAAACTCTTCCCCTCTGGTTCCCCTCTGAATCCCAGGAGTCACACAGGATTGGCAGAAGAGCGATTAGCAGGAGGGGGGAGTCGGGCTCTGTGTTATGGACTGTCAGCTCTCCCCCGGATGGCCGCCACCCCCCACCTGGGCTGTGTCTCCCGCCCTGCCAGCCGTGGGCCTAGACGGGGCACCTTCTCCAGTTTCCCAAAGAGAAGAAATGTCTTTGAGGAGAACTCCCCAACTGTGGGCATCCGAGGACTAGGGGGAAGGCGGGGTCGTGGCCGATGTGTCCAGCTCAGCCACACTCGGTAGGTGGAGGGTGGCCCAGTTGTCTGAGATGAAAGAATGTTCTCCCAGCATGAATATCCACTATCCTTTGTCCCTCTGACTTTTTGGGTGTAGTAAAGGAATAAGACATGTTCGATGGGAACTGAAGAGTAACTTACGAATGGCGGGTCAGGAACCTCACTTTGCTGTTTGACAGCCCCATGGTGAGCTTGGGAATCTTCATGCAGTAAGAGTTGGAAGGTAGCTCGTGTTTAACCAGCAGGGGTAGGACACCCGTGACGTCCTGGAAGCCGTTCTCATGGTTCTAAGTGGGAGGTTCTGGACGTCAGCGTAGCTCTCCTCGCTGGGGACGCGCCGCCAGACCCCTTACCTGCTGACGATTATCCAGAACCGAGGCCCCTGAGGTTGGTCGTTCCTGGACCTGGACCTCGTGCCACATCTGAGGAGGGTCTGAGTGCTTCCGGTGCCTTCAGCCCTGCGTGCTCTCCGTCCGTGGGCATGGACCCGCACACGCTAGAACTTGACACTTGCCGTCTGTGGAGTCATCAGGAGCGATCGGAAGAGCACCACCAAGTTCATTGCTTTTCCACAAAGAAGGGTAGTCTTCCGCCAGCGAGCTGTGGTTCTCAGGCACGTTAGAGCACCGTGTCCCCATTCCGAAACCCCTGTGACGAGGAAGGACAGGAAATGGTTACAGCCGTTTGTACCAGAGCTCTTCCAGCTTCGGATGGCCCGTTTATTTTGCCTCTGAGCTTTAAAGTCAAGTGTGCTCTTTGTCCCCATGTTCACTGCAGTGCCTAAGCTGCACCCGGGTGTTGCGGAGAGCCGCTTCGGTGTGGGGACACCCGAGAAGAACGCCAGAGTGGAGCCCAAAGCGGACGCGGGCTCCAGGTCCCGGAGCTCTTCCGGCACAGCAGCCAGCCCGAAGCCCCTCCTGCAGTCCCCCAAGCCCAGCCTGGCAGCGCGGCCCACCATCCCGCAGAAGCCGAGAACCGCCTCGAGGCCGGGTAAGGGTTCTGCTGGGCCGGGGGTGAGCCCCGGCCAGGCAGCTTCCCGGGCTAGCTGGATCGCAGCTCCACCCATGGTTTGGGGGGCTGCCGGTGATCATGGGCACGGGGGGTCTGCAGGAGGGCTCAGAGAAGCCTGCCAGCAGCTTCGACAGGGACAGAGGCGGAAGGGTTTCTTTTTTTCTGTTTCTTTTTTTTTTTTTTTAAGATTTTATTTATTTATTTGACAGAGAGAGATCACACGTAGGCAGAGAGGCAGGCAGAGAGAGAGAGGGGGAAGGAAGCTCCATGCTGAGCGGAGAGCCCGATGCGGGGCTCGATCCCAGGACCTTGAGATCACGACCTGAGCCGAAGGCAGACACTTAACAAACTGAGCCACCCAGGCGCCCCCGACGAGTTTCTTCACTCAACACCGGGGCCCAGGGCCTCAGAGGCTGTACCTGCGCTCAGGCCACAGGTTGGAGAGCCACACGAGAAGACGGCCGCGTCTTGCGCTGGTCGTCACGGGGCCTCAGGGGCCTACACACCCTTCAGAAGGCCCCGCTTGAGGATGCAGGCCATAAACAGGGAGAGCGTAAGTTCTCCTCTTCTTGCCCCATAGTGTGTGAAATATTTAGGGTCCAGGACAGGGCTTGGCCAGCTTTGGGCCTGGTTCTGTCAACGAGAGGTGGGCGGCATGCGGCCAGGCCATCTGGATCCATATTGACTCCCACCGCCTGGGCGCTCAGGCGGCAGAGCCGGTGCTTGGGACCGAGGCCGCTGGGCCTGCAGAGCCTGGGATGCCAGCATCTGGCCCTTTCCAGAGTTTGTTGACTCTTGTTTAGAAAATCTGCTGGTAGAAGAAAAATATTAGAAGTGGATTAGACTGCGTTTTTTTCTCTCCTGAAACTGCTCTTTCCTCTCAGGCCTTTTTTTTTTTTTTCTTTCCCTATCCCCCCCTTTTTTCTTTTCTTCTTTTTCCCGCTTTTTTTCTTTTCTTTTTCCTAAAGGGCCTGTTATTTTTAATTTTTAAACACCTACAAAAGTAGAATGGATAATATAATGAACCCCGTATCACCTCTTCATTTTCTTTCCCCTTAATAATTAGGCAAATGAGGGTAAAGTTCCCCAAAGAGTCGGATTATACTCATCACCATCACCGCTGCTACTCTTAGCCAAACACTCTGTGCCCAGCACTGTTCTGAGTGCTTTACGTGGGTAAACGCCGTATGTCCCCACCGCAGATGCGGAACGTGAGGCCCTGAGACCCTGGGGTTGGACGAGTCCCACAGCTGGTGAGCCGCAGCTAGACACTAGGGGCACCCCCAGGGTGAGCACTCCCACCAGCCTCCTCCCCATGGGCACACGTGCTAGAAAGCCCGGCACGCTGCTCACCATAGTCATTCATACACACGCAGAGGCCCAGCTGCGATGTTAGGGAAAAGGCAGCATCGCACGTGCCCCAACTCACTCCATTGTAGGTCTTTCCCATCGTCCCTCAAATGTGTCTTTTGTTCACTGAGCAGCCAGCTGGTTAATGCTCGCCCGTCTCCAAAGCACAGCCAAAGAGGGACCCTGGGGTCCCCTCAGGCCGCTGACCCTTGGAGCACATCACTGCGAGCTTCCTAATTCCGCTCAGATTTTTTTTACAGACCGAAGTTTATTATGATGGGAAACACAGAACATTTCTTGGTGCTCACAGAATATCTTCAAAATACAAAGAGTGGGAGAATGAAAGCAAAAAAAAAACCCAGTGATAATTAAAAGAGTTGTTCTGAATGACTACTGAGGAGCAGTCAGCAAGGTGTAGCTCTAGTCTGTGTGAGGGAAGGACTCTTACAAAATGGCCTGGCTTGTAGAGTATTTTGGCTCCTCGGTTGGGAATTCGGAACGTCGGACTAGCTGGATTCCCAGGATCCCGGCTCAGGAAGCCTCTATTTTCAATTGATGTGTTAAATGTGTTCATTTGTTTCTTGGCACTTACTGTACCAAGACTTATGTTTGCTTTTCTAGCGCTTGAGGATTCAGCAGGCACTTTGCAGTCGGCCCTCTCGTCTCCTCTCCGCAGCTCTGAGAGATTGTTTGGGCAGGAGAGCTCTCTCGTGTCCTGTTCATACAGCGAAACACGTAGGAGAGTTGAATCGGGAGGAGAAGGCTGAGGAGAGCCTGACTGAAAATTGTCTTCTTTGTGCACCCACACACATGCCAAGTTCAAATGACCTTGCGGGCCGCAGAGCAGAGGAAGGGGCGCAATTCAGGAAATCCTTCCGGTTAGAATGAAATAGCACAGGCTTTAGAATGAAGAGACTGGCGTGCTGATCCCAGCAACGTTGTCATTTTCCTTCAGCGGGTCTTCTGTTTGTGTCTTCATTTGTACAGGAATCACCAAAGTCGTCCTAGTTCTGTAAGTCTGTGCTGCCGCGTTATTCTTAGTGGTCTCGGCCCGTATGTAGGTACATGCACCGGCGTTCCTGCACCTGTATGTTTGTGTGTATCTCGTGACCACTTCACTAGATTCGGCAGCCGGTGGGGGGCGGATCTTAAACATCACACGTTTGAGGAGTATCCAGCAGCCTCTGTGTCTGAGGCAGAAGGAGCATTGAGTTCACGGAGTATAATTTTCAAATATCAGCTTGTTGAAATTCTGTGTCTGCAAGAGAAATTCACATCTGTGACTCTTAGAGATTTTAACCTTTCCTAAATTTTAATCATCCCTCCCCCTGCTGTTGGTAGATGTTAACCTGCAGGAACACAAAACTTGCGTTTTGACCAGAAAAATTCTGTAACGCTTTTAGACAAATTATTGGCTGTTGGTATTTAAAGATTCGCTTGGCTCACGTTCTCGGAATCCAGTGTGTGGAACGGTCTGAGTCATGCATTTGTGTCTCTAGAGGACGCCCCAGACTCTCCGTCCAGCCCTGGCTCCGCTAAAGTCGCTCTTCTTCCGCCCGTCCTGAAGAAAGTTCCTTCAGACAAGGAGAGAGACGGCCAGAGTAGCCCCCAGCCCAGTCCCGGGACATTCTCCCAGGAAGGTAAGAAATGTTTCCCGTACACCCACTTTCTCCAGGGAGAGTCGTTTCAAAAGAAAGGAATTAATCTTGGACTCGATGAATGTCTTAGAGTTTAAGTCAGCATCCCTTGGACTAAACTTTTGGAAGCAGAGCAGTTTCCTCATTCAGAAGCTTGATTTGACATTATCGATGACCCTGGATCTTAACGAAGGACCATACACAATGAGTGAAAACATACTGGACACCTCAACCCGAGGTTTAACTTCTCTGTAACCACTAGGTGCCCCTGCCGGGCTCCCAGCAGGTAAGGCGTGCCCTCAGAACTTCGTGCCTCAGCTCTGGGACTTGTACGCCTCTGGGTCCCATTAGTCCCCAGAAGAGCTTCCCCCTGTTGTGAATGATCGTGAGCAGCCCCCACAGGCCCGAGACACCTGGCAGCTCCTTCCGCTTGCTCCATCGTAAGGTCATACGTTCCTTATTCTCACATGTGTGGCACCTGCAAGGACCCTCTCAGGGAATCGTTGTTCCCAGTTGGCTGCTTCTGATTTGCTGGGGTAGGAGCAGAGCAAGATAATCCTGGGACTTGGGTGCCCTCTCCCACAATCAGATCTAGAATGATCAGTGGAGGCGAGGCGTGTTCAGTGGCTTTGGTAGCCCACCTCTCCTCTCCCCCCCCACTTCCCTCACGCTGTTAAATACGCTGTGGACGGTTGGGGTCTGCCCTTCGTACAGAGTAATATAATGGCCGTCTCTAAGCCCCCACCTGTAAAGAAATTCCAGAGCCCCACGAGTCACGACCTGTGATCAGATGGCTCTCGTTATGGTTTGGAGCTGCTTTGTCTGACTTTAGATGTCTGATGCTGTAGAATTCCTCGGCCCTTCAGGCTCTGACGTCTTCCTCCACCGGCCTGTTTTCTTTTATTGATGGTAGTCTCGTATCGAAGTTAATAGAAAGTATTTCGGAGTACTGTCTTTGCGGCTTGAGAGAATAATAATAATTTAAAAAAAAAAAAATAACACTGCCTGCTTTCTCCTCTCCATTCTGCAGATTCATTTGGTGGGTACAAACTTCACTCCCCTATTGGCTATAGATACAAGAAGGTAGGGTTTTGACCAAAGCTGACAGAACGCTCATGTCAAACAGCACCCAAAGCCGTGAGAGGGAGCCGGTGCCTAGAGTCCATTTACGTGGAAAGGACAAACACACACAGGGTTTGGGGTGATAGCCGCAGCCCCCGGAAGTCTTGGCGTCCAGGGCAGAACCTTGGCTGGTGCCCAGTCAGACCCACCAGCCAGCAGCGCGTGTCCCTGGCAGCCCCTCCCCCACCCCTACCCTCGTCCTCCCTTCTTTCTGTGACTGTGGACTTGACATCCTTACTTGTGAGGAAGTTCTGAAAATTGCTTCATGTTTATGAAAAGGGATGTGCGCTAGATGCCCAGACGATTAAAACAAGGCCGCGAGGAACCCACCAGCCTCCTGAGCTAAGAATGGGTACCGTGGCGCCCCTCTGGTCAGCCTGCCCTCGGCTGCTCTGGAAAAGTCACGTGTTCGTCCCTGAGGAGCGTCTTTGCTCCTCAGACCTTTCCGAGCTCTGGGGCAGATGTTTGATGCCTTTCCTCTTTCCCCCTCGGGAGCAAACACCGAAGATGATACATGCCCCCATCTTTCTAGGTAGGGACCAGAGAGTTTTCCCCAGGGATCCACAGTAAGTTAACCACAGATCATTCTGGGGTGTGTCGCTTGGTACTGAATTGGACTGACGACACACGTGCAGTCTGAGAGGAGTATGTAGTTTGCCCAAGCTGATGAGAGTCCGACCTCAGTTTACCTATCAGCTCCCCAGCTCTGCCGGCCCAGGATTGATAGCCACTCGTAAGCCTCGTCTTTTTTTTAGAAAATACTCCTGTTGTGCTCATTCCTATTTTCTTGTGCAATATTCATCTGGTTACTTCGTTTCCTTGTTCTGTGCCTCCCTTTGGACTAGCGTGCCCAACTAATTTCTGAAACAGGTAAATTGCTATGATTCTTCTGGATTATTCCATAGTGAATGTGATTTTCGTTAATCCATCTTGGAATCAAAAGTGGTAACACAGGGGCCTTTTGTTAGCATCCCTGGGGGGACAGACTCGGAGCTCACCTCATTTTTGCACCACATTTCCATAATGTTGGCTGTTGAATTCTATAGGTGACGGTGTATCTGGGCAGGCCCAACACTGTAGGTTCCTTAAATCCCAAGCGGGGTGGGTTCTCTGGTATTTAATTTTTCATCTTAACAGTCTTTAATATTAATGTCAATACAGTGATGTATTTGCTGATATAAAGGGTAAAACGAATCCCTTTTCCTCAGTAGTGCAAAGAGGAGATTATTACAAAAGACATTCAGATCATGACAGTGACAAGCCTTCCAGTGGAGGGAAAAGACCTTCAAAACTGTACTCCACCATTACAGAAGAGGAAGTGAATGCAATTGGGCACAGGAAGTCACAGCCAACAAATGGTTAGAGCCTTTGGTTATCATCCCTTGCTGACCCCAAGCTTACGGACTGGCACTAACAAAACTGAACTTTAATTGAGTAACTTCTCTCCCGGGACCAGTTCATGGATTATTCAGACAACTGCTTTCTTTCTTGCTTTTTTTTTTCCTAAATGGCAACAGGATGGTCCTTCCCTTAGGGGCAAAAAAAGTATGGACTTAAAACTCTAAAATTAGAACCTCTCGGAAGGAGGATCAAGTTACTTTGGAGGAGGGTGACTTGTCCTTTCAAAATTTTGTGATCATGTAGGTTTATTTTTATATTTGGGGTCACACCTTCTGTTCTCTCGATCTCTCTACTCTTCTATTAGATTTTAATTGGGATCGGGTCAGAGATTCTGAGAGTTAACACAGTTTCTACCTTTCGAGAGTATTGGCCTAACACCTCACACTCTTTCGGGAAAGGAGCCATAAAACGCCAGGACCAAAGGCAGACCTCACACCATGCCCACGAGCTTTCCTTGGACATTTGAGGACCCGTTAGTAAGACAGAAAAAGTACCAATTAACTTTTCAACCTCTGAGAACAGTTTATGCGACTTCACAGCGCGTTGGCCCCTGTCTTCCGTTTGGCACTGTGGTCGGTGGTAAGCTCTGCTGTGTTCGGTGCAGCTGAAGACAGTCCCAGGGAACAAGAGAGGAGACGGATTTCCAATTGGCTTTAATCTCCAATAGGGGAGATGTTAGAGCAAGTGAGGCTGATCTGGAGAGGAAATGTCGTTTCTGCGACTCAGTACTGATGATCTTCCCGGCTGGTGACTTCTTATAAACTTGCCTTGAAAAATCTTTGAAAGGGAGCCTTCGATTCATAAAAGAAAAAAAGTATATAAGATATCCTGATAGGTGAGATTCCTTGGAAGTACTTTTTCTCTTGAAACAGGGCACTTGGCTTCCAGAAACACTCTATTAGGGGTTAGCATGTGAGTGTGTTTAAAGACTCCCCGGGCACGGCCCGGCATCCTGGCTCTAAACGCGGCCCCTCACGGCCTTCTGAGAAAGCACCCTGGGCGGCAAGTCCATGGGAGTGATCCTACCATAGGGCTAGCTCTTCTTTATTGCAGAAGGAGAAACCATTCTCGAACTCTAGCACTTCCTTCCTGATGGTATGCCTCCCGGGACCCGACATCCAGCTTAACAACCCACTGAGTTCCCTATGATGCCCCAAGTGTGGACCCTTGTCTTTGAGAGCTTCCCTTGACAGAGAGTTAAAAACCAAAGCAATAACAAGAAAGCACCTCCTGGTCCCCCACGAGCAACAACCTTTGGAGCCGGCTTTCTTGGCCGGTGCCGTTGGATGAGCCATGAGCTCTGACTTGCCTGGTGATCTGGCACACGCTAGCTAGATGATGGGGTGGACCGGAGGGAGTGAAGGACGCCGTCCACAGCACAGGTCACCCACAAACATTCTGTCTGGGCCAGCAGGTAGCCCCTGCCCTACCTAGAGAAACTTGTAGAGGATTTCCTGAAACGAGTAGGGCAACCATACTTCAATTAAAAATTTAAAATAAATAAATACTAGTGATGCCATGGGCACTACCGTGGAATCCTATGGTTGACCCTATATTAAAAAAACAAAACACTATGACCCATTGTTTTCGTACATAAAGTTTTGTTGGAACGCATGCGTGTGTGTGTGCACACTCATGGATTTCCGTGTGTGTTATAGACACATGCTTACCATAACTTAGAAAAGACACATGCTTTCAATAACTCTTCTCTCTGTAAGAGATTTTCTCTGATGTTTTCCAGAAAATCTGTTCTCTTCAAACGCTAGAAAAATTACATCAATGAACACCTGAGACATTTGTTTTCTGAAGGGAGGCAGAGTCGTTTTTAGAGTCTGTCGACTCAGAAGCTCTGTGTGGCCTCTTCTGGTGAGGGTTGCACAGACGTTTCCAGAGTTTGGAAATTTGCGTTTGAACTACTGTATGGGTTGACTTCTCTCACTGGGTCACAAAGAAGGCACCTTGAGGCAACGCGGTGTCCCTGCTTCCCAGAAGCCACTGAAAACACTTCCCACAGCACACGCACAGAGACCTCCCCCAGGACCACACTGACCCGGCAGGAAGGCTCTCAGATAGAGTAAGAAGACGGGCATAAACCAAACCGGAGGAGACAAGGAATCCTGTGCCCCTCGCAGGTTTTTCCATGACCTCTCCGGCCCACAGCCCTCACCATCGTGGGCTGCATCCAAGTTGGGTGGAATCCACCAGGACCATCTAGTATTTGCTTTTCTGCCTCGGTTTCTTGAAGTACAGACGGGAACCCCCCAAAATGTTCATTTTTATGGGAGCTTCAATTAAAGTCATTTGATGTCAAAGATTTGCATTTTGTTTTGTTAGTGCCAACTCCTGTCTTCATCCTCGAGAACCGCAAAGCAGTCTGCTTTCTGAATAGTTAGTTCCTGGTAAACGAATGGCATTTGGCACGGCAACGCTGTCAGACGTGCGGTGTGCCTGCCTTTAAACCTTTGACGAGCAACTCCGTTGACGCTGAAACAGCTTTCTTAGTTTCCTAAATCAAGTAACCGTGTAACAAACAGAGGCCGTTGTTCTTAAAGCATGCTGCGTACTTTTACCATTAGTAGTGTCTTAATTATGTTGGCTGTGTTTGTATCGACTTGATGGTTATAAAATGCTGACTTTTCTTTTACTGGAACTCTCTGTCACTTTTGAATTTCACGCCCTTTCCTGTCTTGCGTTTAATGATAAGCTGTGATGTTTTCATTAGTGTGTGTCCTATTTTCTTGAAGAAAAGAGTTGGTTTTGGCTTTGTGTGTGTCACGATGTACCCTGTTGATACAGGCCGTCTTCTTCTGGGACTCCTTTCACACGTCACCTGCTGCTTCTGTAACCCAACCAGGAGCCAGCCAGTGCCTGGTATGGCTTATGGTCTGCAAGCCGGTGCTCTGTTTTACTTCCCCCCCCACCCCCGGAGATCTGGACCCTACTACCCCTAAAAGTTCTTAAAAAAAAAAAATTAAGAGTTGGTCAGCAATTTTGGCTCTTACCAGAAAGTTTTAAAAAAAATCAGGGCTGGCTACCAAATATTATTTTTAAGGTCATCACGTTTTTCCTCTTGGGACATGTGAATGTCCTTGGAGCTTAAATTTTCAAATGCATCTCAAATTCTGAATTTATATGCACACTTTGGAAGCTTTAAAATTAGCACGTGTGTATTATGTGTATATGTATTTGTGTGTGTGTGTATGTGTGTATATGCAAAGTCAAAACATCTTCAAGAATGACAGATTTCATGTTTGAGCCTCTCTGCACCAGTCATTGGCACTGTGGATGGGAGGTAAGTATACACGGAGTGTGTGTGTCAAATAAATTACCTATTCAGTTATGCAAGTATTTTTTATAATTTTAATGGTA
>CM053608.1:122614490-122638185 GCA_028646535.1 Procyon lotor | reverse complement strand
CGCCGCCCCTCGGCCGAGCAGACGCGAGAGGTCGGGATTCTGTGCCCGCGGCCGTGCCGCTGCCGGGAGCCGGCCCCTCCCCCACCGGGTCCCCGTGTTTGTGTGGGATTCCCTCCTCCGCCGGCCGGCCTCCCGGAGAGGGGTCGCTTCTCTGCTCCCGGAGTCGCCGCTCTTCTTCTCTCCGACCTCCTGTTGAGTTCGCGGGTGTTCAGAGTGGTTTGATAACTGTCCGGCTGGACTCCTGGGACCCGAGGGTACCTAGGTGTCCTGCTCCCCCGCCATCCTGCTTCTCCCCTATCCACACATTTTCTATATGCTCTGGATCTTATAGTAGTTCTTGACATGGCCAGTCCTTAGAACAGCTGCTATATTTCTGCAAGCATTGCAGTGTAGACGTTTCTCTCTTTTGCCAGTATGGACCATGCTGCCATTGACGTGTTTTTGTGCACATAGCTTTTGTTCAGATCTGCACAAGTCTCCCAGGATAAAATCCCAGAAGTTGGAACAGAGGCTAGGAACTTTTTTGTGGTTTCCCAAACTGCTTTCCAGAAAGGCATCATTTTTTGCTGCTGACAGCAGGGCCCGAGAGCGCCAGATTTATTGAAGCCTACTGGCATCAAATATCATAGCTTTTTACATTTTTGCTAAGTCAATAGGCAGTGACAGGTCTCTTACTCTTGGCTTTTGTTTTCAGCCACAGGACAACACAGCAATTAGCAGTGTATCTAATTTGCTACTTGACTGGTTTATGGAATGGGATGTTCAGCTAAGTACTTAAAGTGATCTTTACAATAGGTGATGACTCCCCATTGGAAAGTTATTGAATCATCCCATTATTTTGGTGCCTAAATGGAGAAGCCTGTCTTTTCCAAATGCCAGTCTATAGTTCACATTTTGCAGCTTGATTTAAACACTGTTTATATTTTAAACGCTTGAAACTGTAGAAGACAGAATTTGGGTGAGAAATATTCATAGGCAAGACTATTTCAGAGGAATTTGATTTTAAATATGCACAACTATATCCGAACCTCCACACATAATTAACATGCTTTTATAACTGGTGGAAATTATCCCAGGCTTGAAAGAAATCAGCTTGTGCTGGGGAGTGACTCAGCTGCAGGAAGACCATGAGAATGGCTTCCTAAGTCAAAATATGAAAACTAAAGGATTTCTTTTTTCTGCCCTCCAACAGACCAGCACTGATCAGTTCAATTGAACTCACAGTTACTTAGCACTTACTGAGTTCACAGCGTACACTCTGATCTACAAAGGCTGAATAATGATCTTTCCCTCAAGTCACACAGGGCTTTTACATTATAGATCAGTGAACCTTTTTCACTTGACAGATATTTCAGAAATTACCTCCAAGACTGCAAAATAACATGTTGCATCTGGAAGACGACGAGACTCAGGGGGCTGTTTGTTCTAAGGCGTATTTGTCTTGGATCCTTTCCAAGAGAGCATCAGACATTTTTCTTTGGTGTATCCTCATCTAGGAATGGGCCCCACAGCCTGGTCCTGTAGGGGAGCCTGGGCCTCATATATTTACAAATTGAAAACCAATAGCCTTTCTTAAATGACTCTTTGTCTTAGAGTGGATGCTTTCCAATATTGCTGCCCAGTGTGTATTGATTTGAATGGTTTAAATCTCTGTTTATGGGATATTGAAAAATAATTTGCTAGAGCTGAAAAGTGTAACAGCCACCACCAGGTTTTCTGACCAGAGTGTATCATTCACTGATTGATAGTGATAAGCCCTGGTCTAGCCATACACCTCATTGACTCCTGGTTAGAAGGTTGGCTAGCCAAGCACATTGGTTATTGCCCATCACTGACATTTATGTGATCTTTATCGAATATCAGGCACTGTCTTCACCTCCAGTGAGCATGGAGTCTCCTAGAGGACAGTGTACTATCTGGGAGAACCACCATCATGGTGATAGTAGGTGGCAGGCAGGAGTGTTGGGGGTAATGGGAGTGGAAATCAGATGTGGGTGTGAACTAACAACAGTTAAGTACTTCCCCCGTACTGAGCTTTGGGTCAGTCACTTAATACTTGATACTCCTTTGATATTCACGCTTGAAGGCTTCCTAAAAAGCACATGGGAGGAGTTCTTTCCCAACTTTGAAAATATAGAAACTAAGGCTCAGAATAACTAAACAACGGTATCAAGCTCACATGACCAAGAAACAGTAGTGTCAGCATTTGAACCCAGAACAGCCTGACTGCAGAGCTAAGGTTCTCTCTTTTGTACCATCTGGTTGAAGGAAAGATGGTAGGAAGACATGTGTCATATGGGGGCCAAAGGGAAGGCCAGTTGGTGGAGGGGACCATCCCCAGCATTTGGGACTGTGTGAGCAAATAAACTGGCCCTGTCTTTGCGGTGATTTGGGCTTCCTGTATGGTCTTCTTAAGTTACTTGGGGTTATTAACCATTAAGTAAAGCAAACCAGCAAGTATGGTAAATTGTTATTGTATTTGTTTTTTTCCTAAGGAGAACTTGTGCGAGGTGATAAGGAACAAAATCAGGAAGAAAGTAGAATGATTTTATTCTAAAATTAAAATTTTTCCTTTAATCCAAGATACATATTACTGAAACACAGATGTATAGCACTGGCCTAAAATCTACAGGAAAAGAGGGTGAGGTTCCAAGGGCTCACTTATTTTAAAAAACTTGATTGATGTACTATTTTAAATGATGAATCTATAGGGGCGCCTGGGTAGCTCAGCTGGTTAAGCATCCAACTGTTGGTTTTGGCTTACGACCTGACCTGAGTTGGTTCCTGAGATCAAGCCCAGCCTCAGGCTCTGTGCTCAGCAGGGAGTCTGTTTGAGAGCCTCCCTTCCTTTCCCGCTGCCCTTCCCCCTGCGCATGTGCACACTCTCTCTCAAATAAATAAATCTTCTTTTTTAAATAGTGAATTGATTTATTAGAGCGGACATATCTATATGATATCTCTCTCTGGCTTAGGTAACATTTGCCACTTAGAGAACTCTTTTTCTTTTTGTTATTTGCCATCTACTGCTGCAATTGTCAACTCACAGGAGCTGACAGCAAAATTATTGTGCCTTTCGCATGCAGTGACAAAACTCTGGCCCGGACATGTTTACAAAGGAGTCTGGGTGGGTTTCTAATGTCCTGTTGGGTCTTTCTTAGGGAGTGGCAGCAAGCGTTCTTCAGCAGAAAGACGATTTCCCTAAGGAAGCTATTTGTGTAGCTTCGCACAGCGAAGAACCTCTGGTCATCCAAGGACAAGCAACAGGAAGTGGGTCTCAGGCAGAAGTTCCATCTCAAAAGCTTTGAGTAGAGCATGCAACTCTTAATCTCACGGTTGTGAGTTCAAGACCCATGTTGGGTGTAGAGCCTACTTAGAAAAAAAAAACCACATTAAAAAAGCTTTGAAAAGTTATCAGTTCTTCACAGGAGTAAAAAAGAAAAACAAGTGGTGCCTGGGTGGCTCAGTGGGTTAAGCCTCTGCCTTCAGCTCAGGTCATGATCTCACGGTCCTGGGATCAAGCGCCATGTTGGACTCTCCACTCAGTGGGGAGCCTGCTTCCTCCTCTCTCTCTCTGCCTGCCTCTCTGCCTGCTCGTGATCTCTCTCTGTCAAATAAATAAATAAAATCTTAAAAAAAAAAAAAAACACAAAGATTAAGAGCTGCTAGACATACAAAGGAAAATTAGCCTGTGCCCAACTACCTTCTTTTCTTCACCAGGGAAGGTGAACTTGGGAGTGGGGTGATGGTCTTAGCTCCTACAGTATTATCAGCAAGTCAACTCACCTCTCTGAGGGTTCATCTCCCCATCTGTAAAGAAAGACAGTACCTATCAGCCCTGCAGGGTAGGTCATGGGATTGAATGGGACAGAAAAATAAAGCGCAGACTGAGACTGTTAGCTCTTTCTTCAACTCACTCATGCTCCTCAGCCATCTGAAGGACACCATGTATGTTTTCCATCCCCATTCCTATGTATGTTACCTCCAGTCCTTGCTGAGCTGGTTCAAGGCCAAGTTTCATTTAAAATCTCTCCTTCCTTCTTTCCTTTTTATTTTTCCCTCCCTCTTCCCTTCATCCTTCATTCTATCCTTGTTTCCTTCTGGTTTTTATTGCCTTTCAAAAGTTATGTACATTTGCTTACATGTCTGTTGTGTAAAGTATACATGTTTATTGCAGACAACACAGATAAGCAAAAGGAAGAATATTTAATTTCCCATAATCCACATCACAGGTGGATTCATACGTAGATCTCCTGTAGGTAGGAGTGTGTGGGCATGTCCATGAGAGAAGGAGAGGGAGAGCACCCGTGTGTGTGTGTGTGTGTGTGTGTGTGTGTTTCTTAACCAGTAGTTCTCGACTATATGTTGGAATCACCTGAGGAGCTTTTATTTTTTGTAAATAGGCTCCCTGCCCAGTGTGGAGCCCAATGCAGGGTCCAGAATGACAACCCCAAGATCAAGACCTGAGCTGAGATCACAGTGGGATGCTTAACTGACTTGGAGGGCTTTGGCATGAAAGCCTGGGATCCCAACCCAGATCCCAACCCTGACTCAGTGGAACCTTGGTCAGGTCAGGTCTGGTCATTGGATTTTTGGAAGCTCCCCAGGTGATCCTCCTGTGTAACTAGCATCTGTTCCAGACTCCTTTTCTGTGCTTACATACTATATTTCACAAAAATAATCTCCTAGTCTAATATTTCTCCTTCATAAACTGTGACGATCTTCCTTTGAGTAGGTAAATGGACTTCCCCAAGGTTTTTAAAAAAAAAAAAAAAAAAAAAAAAAAAACAGAGGTTGGAAATAGTGAATTTATTCAAATAAAGAAATTTAAATTGCACAGCCCTAAAGATATTAAAAATCCATACACAGTAAAAAAGTGAGCATAAATTTGCTAATTCCATAAACATCAAGTTAAGCATCTGCAAAGTAATACCCGTTTCTCTTCTTTCATGTAGATACACACATTCATGACATGCTGATTCTAGTAAATCTCAGAAATACCAAAAATGAGCTTTATAAACTCTGTGAAACTAGTTTCAACAACAGCATTCTATATGATGATAAAATCTTTTTTTTTAAGATTTTATTTATTTATTTGACAGAGAGAGAGATCACAAGTAGGCAGAGAGGCAGGCAGAGAGAGAGGGGGAAGCAGGCTCCCCGCTGAGCAGAGAGCCCGATGTGGGGCTTGATCCCAGGACCCTGAGATCATGACCTGAGCTGAAGGCAGAGGCTTTAACCACTGAGCCACCCAGGTGCCCCTGATGATAAAATCTTCATTGCATAGATCTATTTCATCATGTCAAAAACATGATGGTTTTTATTTTTTAATGGTTATTGATATCATAACATATTAATAATTAGAATATTTTCCTTCCCTGGTGTCTCAGTATGAACAATATTAATATTGATTTTTTATTAAAAGCATTTTCAACACTTTTCAACATAAGAAAATAGCTATATGCCTTTAAACGTTTTCTTATAAAATAAAACCACAAATCAGTGGTGTTTGCTTTTTGTCATTTCTGGTAATATATGTCATTCATTTTTCTTCATAGAAGTGTCAGTTTTATTCTTGTGCCATATGAAGATTTGCTTTATTTACTTATTTATCTATTTTTTAAAGCTTCATTTTTTTTAAGTAATCTCTACACCCAACGTGGGGCTCAAGCTCACCACCCAACATCAAGAGTTGCATGCTCTACCAACTACCTGAAAATGTTTCTTTCACATATTTTTCAACTTTGCAGTGAAACAGATTACCTTTCATTAGTGGTTTCAATTATACAGCTTAAAAAAAAAAAGGTTCTGATTCCTTCCATGATTCATAGTTCTCAGAATACATGTCTTTTTCTGAAACCATGTATTTTAAGGTATTTTGGATAATCAAACATTCCTTAATAGGCACAGCCTCCCAACGCAGCTGCAATGCATACGCATTTACATACTTAACCATATTGCCAGTATGTTCTGGAATGAAAGTAAGGTGACCTTTTCCCATTCCCACAGTCCTTTAAATTGTTTTGAAATCCTAACATTCCCATCACATTCAATTTCGGTATTGGCTGATAGGTTTGACCTTTTTATTTTTATTTATTTATTTTTTTAAGATTTTATTTATTTATTTGACAGAGAGATCACAAGTAGGCAGAGAGGCAGGTGGGGGGGCGAAGTGGGCAGGGAGGGGGAAGCAGGCTCCCCGCCGAGCAGAGACCCCGATGCGGGGCTCAATCCCAGGATCCTGAGATCATGACCTGAGCCAAAAGCAGAGGCTTTAACCCCCTGAGCCACCCAGGCGCTCCTGACCTTTTTTAAATGATTGCTTGAAGTCATTTGAAATCAATTATCACATATTCTTCAAAGTGAATTTTTGAGGAATGACTTTATAAGAGGCAACAGTTAATACAGTAGTGAAGTCAGAGGTATTCATTTTCTTTCCGTAAACTGTTGGTGAGCATCAGCAGACAACCCAACACAAAGAAGATTAGACATGCACTGACACTTCTCTTCCTCCAGAAGTTAAAGCCATATTTAAAGGCAAATTCCCATGGAAGAGAACTTGTGTCGGTCCATGGTTCCAAGAAACTTGAGAAAAATACCCACTGTATTTTTATTATGAGCATTTATCTGTCTTAAATCAGAACCACTGGACCTAAGCAAATATGGTTTTTTTTAATTTTTATTAACATAGAATGTATTATTTGCCCCAGGGTACATGTCTGTGAATCGTCAGGCTTACACATTTCACAGCACTTACCACAGCACATACCCTCCGCAATGTCCACAACCCAGCCTCCCTATCCCTACCCCCCACCTCCCAGCCACCCTTAGTTCGTTTCGTGAGTCTAGGAGTCTCTTATGGTTTGTCTCCCTCCCCATCCCTTCCTGTTTCATTTCTCTCCCCCACCCCCTAAACTCCTGCCTTGCCTCTCAAATTCTTCATATCAGAGAGATCATGTGATAATTGTCTTTCTCTGACTGACTTATTTCGTTAAGCAAGCATGTTTTAAGCAAACTATCATTGAATAATTTTCCAGCCAGGGGCATAATTTTAAATCATGTAATTTTCTTTATTTGTCAGGTCATAGCTGCAGTTCCTAGAGGCTTCTTTCCCCTCTAATAAGGTTTTAGAAAAGGATGAGAAACTTTCCGTGATTCCTGTGCTAAGCTTGGTCACTTAAAATGTCCTGCTCCCAGGACCTGGGTCCAAAATCCTGTTATTCATTTATGACTACCTGGTCAGACAGGTAACTCTCACTTCAAGTGGCACCTCTTGGGCCTCTACTAATCACTTTTTTTTTTTTTAAGATTTTATTTATTTGAGAGACAGAGCACAAGCAGGGGGAGTAGCAGAGGGAAAGGAGAACTGGGCTCCCTGCTCATGACTTGAGCCAAAGGCAGCCACCCAGGTGCCCCTCCATCAATCATTTTAAATGATGGAATATTATTTATACCCAGATTTATTTAACCCAATAACCTGATATTAAGCATATAAATTACTTTCAATTCTGATGTATATAAATTATAACCTAACAACTCTAAATGTAGTCCCATATTCTGAAAAATAATTCCTTAAAATGAATGCCTAGAAATGATGGGGCGCCTGGGTGGCTCAGTCGTTAAGCGTCTGCCTTCGGCTCGGGTCATGATCCCAGGGTCCTGGGATCGAGCCCCGCATCGGGCTCCCTGCTCGGCGGGAAGCCTGCTTCTCCCGCTACCATTCCCTCTGCTTGTGTTCCCTCTCTCGCTGTGTTTCTCTCTGTCAAATAAATAAAATCTTTAAAAAAAAAAAAAAAAAGAAATGAATTGCTAAGCTATATATACATTATATATATTACATATATAATCATATACATTATATAATGAAATCAGTTAATAAACAAGCAGACATCTTGCTATAGTTTTATCCATAGTTTCTTAATTGCTAGTAAGTTTGAATGTTTCCATATGTTTATTGGCTATGTTTCTTCCTTCATGAATTGCCTATTCATGACTTTGCCCGTTTTCTATTTGGCTTATCATTTTCTTATTGGTTTTGAGAAGTATTTCTTCAGGGCAATTGGGTATAGTGCAGCTAAGGAAGAATAACAAAAAGTTTACAAAATAGAATGGCTTAAAGTAAACAAATTCTTTTCCCCTCATGTGAGAGTTTTGAAGTGAGCAGCAGTCCAAGTTTGTGGGATGGGTAGGTTTCACATCATCATTCAAGGACCTGGACTTCTTATATCCTGTTCCTTGGCCATCTCCTAGTTTGCTGTCCTTGTCTGAGTGGCTAAGTTGGGTGTCCAAATGCCTATGCTCTGGCTCTCAGAGAGAGTGAAGAAGCATGGGGCATGGTATATGCAAGGTTTTAAGGCCAAGAGGCACACATGACAATTGTTACTTATTTTTATCTCAGTGAGGACTTTGACACAAAAATTCGACACACCTAGGTGCAAAGGAGCCTGAGATTGTGTTCTCCAGGCGTGTAGCTATTTGTCCAACAATGACTCTTTTCTGTGGATCAGATGGAGAATGGGTTCAGGTGGACACCTGGTAGTCCCTACAATAATGGGTTAACTTTCACTTGTAAGTCACTCAGTTTCTCTGAGAAATCTTCCATAACTTACCTACCCTATCAAAGGAATTTATTATTCCTTTTTCTGTGCCATTTTATCTTTTACTTACATCATAATTGTACGATATATTTCTCTTATTGACTTACATATTCTTCTTCCCCACTACAATTGTGAGCTCCTTGTGAGATCGTGCCTCCAAGTCTTAGTCATTCCTTTTTCCCAACGCAGCTTCTAGCAAAGTGTCTGGGATATATTAAGTATTTCATGAATGTCTTTGAATGAACAAATAAATGAATAAAAAAGAGATTGCCTTTTATTTAAAACAATTTCTACCTTGAAAATTCTCCATATAAAAACTCAAATAAGTAGCCGTTCTCCCTAAGAGTTGTTAAGTGAATTTTCCATGGTCAAAAAGCTAGCAAGGTAGAATTTTGAGACTACTTCTGGAGCCACCACACTAAATGCTAGTTTGATTGAGAGGTTACCCACAAGTGGCCTTCTACTTTTGAGTAGAATAAAATAAGTCACAGCTGCACAATGTTCCTGTGCAGCAACCAGAAAACTGGATAAATTACAGCAGCACGTTTTTTAGACACCAGGTTACTGTGAGAGCAATGCAGACCAAGTGCCAGGAATTCCAGAGGGGGAGGAGCCCTTCTGGAGTCCACTGATAATCGCTTGGTGTTTTTGTCCTGAAGGCATTTGCTGAATCTAGGCACAGAGGGAGGATCAGGCTAAGCCCATACAGTGGGACTCTGCTGGAGGAAAGAGAAATAAGTGAAGTTTTGTGCATGGCTGGCATGACACACTGGAAATTTGAGGAACTGCAAGTGTGGCTGGTTTTACCATGAAACATTTGGTGAGTTCTGGGTTATGTAAAGGCAACTGAGAGGCTGCATTCTGCAATGCTAAGGAGGCAAACTCCTGCTAGAAGGAGGGACTCTGTCTCAAATATGTAGTTGGTCTCCCCTCAAGGCATCTGCCATATTTGAGGTATATAGACTGGAAGGCTGAATAGAAGGAGGCTAATAGCTCAGAATCTTCAAAGAACAGAGCAAAATGCATCCTCTTGGGCTAAGGAGACAAAGACTGCCAGGTTCCCAATTAAAAGTCTTAGAGGACCATGTCCAAAAAATAAGGATGAACCAGAGCAGATCTAGTTTAGTGAATAAAGATCTAAATTTAGATTTTAAGAAATTTAAAGCAGAAAAATTTAAATTTTTCTTAAAATTTAAAGAATTTATTCTTTAAATAAAATTTAAAGAATTTATTCTTTAAATAAAATTTAAAGAATAAAATTTAGTGAATAAAGATCTAGACTTACAATAAAGTCTAGTCCAGCTCAATCCTTGGCTGGATTGAGATCATCAATCTCTTACCCAATCTACTAAAGAAAAGGGGAACACTCTAGAGGAAGATGTCATCTGAAGTTTCTATGATTCTTTTATAAACATCATCCAGAATACAACAAATATTATTAGATATGTGAAAAAGCAGGAGAATGTGACTCAAAATCAAGATAAAAAAACAAACAATAGAAGAAGATCCATATATAAGTCTCATGTTGGAGTTAGCAGACATTGATTTTTTTTTAAACAACCATAATTAATGTTTAAAAATGGATGAAAATGGATAAAAAGAATAAAAAGATAAAGAATGTTAGAACTGGAATTGATAATAAAAGAATCTAATGAACATTCTAGAAGAAAAGAATATAATATATCAAACTAAGAACTCATTGGCTAGGTTTACCAGCTATATTATGCGTGCTTGGAGGTGACATAAAGAACATAGTGGAAAAGCAGCCAGAAACTGCTTTAGGTGTAGAGAATAGCATCATCATTTATATAATCTTTTTCCAGAAACACATGCACAGACGCACCCGGAAATAATGTTTACCATCCACCTGGGTATTCCTTAGTCCAGTTAAGTTGTCACACGAAATTAACCACGACAGCTGGGTTGACTTCTTCTCTCTCCATACCTCCCTTTCCTTTCTTCTTTAATAGGCATTGATCTAGAGAAGAACATTCTAGAGAGGAATTGAAGAAGGCCAGAACCATGTGGCTTCCTCCATGCTTCCCAGGCCTCTCACCACTTCTGAGATTCTGCATCAGTTATGATACTTTATATTGCAGGTAACAAAGTTTAAGTCAAACCAAATTACATAACAAAGGGAACTTATTTTTCCAGGTGTGGATCAATCAGGGTTAAATTTCTCTTTAGTTTTCTGTGTTTCCTTCTTTGTGTATTAGATTCATTCCAGGGTTAGTATCCTACGTGGTGGCAAAGTCACAATAGCAGTTCTAACTTTACATTCCATACCACGTGGGAAAAAAGAAACGTGTTTCAGAAGAGCCAGCAAAAGTCCTGAAATTCGTTGTTGGCTTGGACTACAATCTCAGCTCTGACCTAAGTCAGTGCAATGGAAGGTCTTCTTTGACTTAATATGTGTGCCATTTGTTCTATCCCTGAAGTGGGATAGTTGGGGGCAGGGTAGCAGTGGATCTCGAGGGGAAATAGGCACTATTGGAAAATGTTAAGTTGGGCATAGATATTGAGGATCAAACAATGCATGACCATTATACGGCTTAACATAAATTCTCTCTCTCTATCTCTCTCTTTCTCTCTCTCTCTCTCTCTCACGCATACACACACACACTCCAACGAGCAGCAACAAAAACTAAATCAGGCCAATGAACATAAATCATTTATACAGTATGTTAGAGCAATAGACTCATAGAGATGACAAGAATTTTGTTAAATTATAAAACTATAGTTCAGTGAATTAGAGAGGGTAAATAATATATAACATTGTGATGGGTTTTTTCCCCATCTTTCTGTAGCTTTCGTGTAAAAAAAAAAAAAAAGAGCACTGTATTTCCTTTGCACATTTAGGCTTTAAGCATTTGAGAATTTTCTTCTACTCTCAAGTATAATCATATTACATCAGATTTTAAACCAAGACTTTAAATTCTTTGTTAATACTCTAAGAATGTTCTATGCTTATGACTAGAAGTATTATTGAACTTGGCATTGCACTCCTTTGTCTCTTTCATTGCTAAAATAATATTCATGTAAAAACATTGCCATAATTACAACAATGGAGGGTTGGCAGCCACCCTCTGCGACTATAAAAGGAAAATTAAAGCACAAAGAAAATGTATGGTTAAGAGGAAAGGGCTTGGTTGAGCAGTGGGTGATTCGTTCTCCAAGTTAAAGCTCATTGAATATAAAAGTTGGAATTGCTGAGCTGAAACAATTTGGGAGGACATCTGATCTAGTCTCTGCCTTCCAGGCAACAGCACACAAAAAATTACTCAAGACTAAGATTTAATTGTATTCTGTGTAGCACTTTTTTTTTTCTCTTAGAAAATGGATCAAACGGTAGGGAAGAGAAAATCCCAATTAATACTTAATTCAAAGCTTATTGTATTTTGTGGTTCTGAAATCTTTTTAAAAATATTTTAAAATTCCGAATCCTATCCAGATAGAAAGCACATATTCTAAAATAAATATTTCACTGTCTGCTCTGCCAGTATGATGTGAGGCAATAATTTCTTTCTTACCACAAAAGCCAAGGGAAGTCCTTGGAACTAGCTTCAAACTGGCAATCCTACTTTCTTGAGCCTAGTGGGAGATGAGTTTGTTCTTTGATTTTCCCAGAGATTATTAAGCACAGAGTCCAACCAAAATGTTAAATATTGTGTATCACTTATATTTATAAACCACTGTATATTATTCCTTTTTTGCATATCCTACTGATTTACATAGAATTAAAGTCATGGTAGTAACACAATTTTGTACAACACTATTTGCTCCAGAGACTCAAATTCCACTTGTAAAAATTTATGCTGAAGAGATAATCATAGATGTGAGCAAAGGCTTATTTACAAATGTTGATTATGACATCATCTCTAACAGTCCAGGTATGAAACCATGAAAGTAGCCAAAACCAGAAAAGTGACTAATTCAATTACGGTGCATCTATGCAACAAAATATTACATAGCCACTAAAATTATGAGGTCATAGAGTATCTAGTATCATGGAAAAATGTTTGTGATAGGTATTATTGGGGAAAATTCAAGACATAAATGGTGTGTATAGTGGGATCCCATTTTTTAATTTTAATTTTATTTTTTTAAATATTTATTTGAGTGAGAGGACAAGCAGGGGGAGCAGCAGAGGGAGAGAAGCAGACTCCCTGCTGAGCAGGGAGCCCAGTACGGGATTCAATCCCAGGACCCCAAGATATGCCCTGATGCTTGACTGACTGAGCCACCCTCCACAATGTTTATTTGTCGGAGATAGTGTTCCTACACATTGCATTTCATTCTGGAGAAAGGGTACCTACTCCCCCAGATACTCCTCCACAGTATTATAGGCCTCTTGACGTGATGAATCCATTCTAAATGTGAATTAAACTCATAGGTCATTTCAGGGTATGTCTTTGGGGGAAAAAAAAACTACCTTAGGTGCAGGGCTTCTGGGGGGTTCAGTCGGCGAGCGGCTGCCTTCGGCTCAGGTCGTGATCCCAGAGTCCTGGGATGGAGCCCCACATCCAGCTCCTTGCTCAGCAGGGAGTCTGCTTCTCCCTCTGCCTGCTGCTCCCCATGCTTGTGCACACTCTCTCTCTCTCTCTCTCTCTCTCTCTCTCTTATTCTATCTCAAATAAATAAATAAATATATTTTTTTAAAATGGTACCTTAGGTACTAAATATCCTGTTGACTTCAATCAACAGAGATTTCTTTTTATAAGGTCATACATCATTGAAAGTGAATATTCTTCTTCACACTGACGCTCTCAACGAAGGCCTCCCCTTACAAATTAGAAGTATGTCTGTACACCAAGAGCAAGCACCCTCTTACGAAGTTCCTCACCTACGATACTCACCTGACTCTTCTATAGGTAGACGGATGAGAGTGTGAAGCACCATTTGGGCTGTCCTAAAGAGTATAAAACATGTTTGCTTATGCTCCAAGTTGTCTCAGAGATATTTTAATTGGTTCATGCCAACCTGCCTGCCTGACTTCATGAATGCAGTCCAAAGTCATTACCAAGTGCAAGATAAGGTAGGCCTCTGTGCAGGGGTGGAGTGAGGGAAACATCCCAGTCTGTATAGTGTTGGCAGCAGCCACCCAGCGTGGGAAATCAGAGCCAACGAAGAGTAAGGAGAACGCCCACCCAGGGGGCGGTGGCCGTGGCCTCATGTGGGCGTTTGGAACCCAAGTGGGTTTAGGAGGTTGCTCACATGGGACTGGGGGGTTGCAGTGGTAGCACCAGTGCGAGGTTAGTAGTGTATTGGTGTGTGGCGGTGATGAGCCAATGAGTGAATGTATTGAGGCTAATGGGAACCAAGTTTCTCACTGTGGGAGAAGGGAGTTATTGATATGAAAAAGGAAAAAAACTAGAACCAGTCTGTCCTGTGGGATTGGAATTGCAGTGTGAACCTAAGGTTTTCAAAATATATTTGGGCATCTTGATAGAGAAATAGATATGCATTCCTGTATTATGCAGATACATACACTCCTTAGCTTTGTCCACTGAGAGGGCCTAGGAGCAGCAACACTCCTCCAAAAGCCATGAGCACACCCAGGGCCCGCATCCTGGTATTTAAATACCACTCTTCATGAAATGAACCAGAGCTTTATACAGAAATGGCTGAGTCCCAGGCTAGAGCAGGGAAAGGACAAGACATCTTGTGCGAGGAAGTGAGGAAATTCTCAATGATGGGGACGTATCACAAAGGACACTAGAGTTAGTTTAAGTGGAGTTTTACTGGTGAAATCTGGGATAACTTGATCTTCAAAATAAATGATAGTAACGAATTGTATCCCACTGAATAAACTAGCAATCCATGAGTCCACACTGGTATAAGTAAATATATAAGAATAAAAGGGTTTTTTCTTACAGCAGAGCTCCCAAATAATAAATAGAAGGAATGTTGGAATTTGTAAAGCACTATTCGGCAACCGTGGAAGAAATAATGAATTGAGCCAAGAAACATCAATGAATGCTAAAACTAACAGGTAAAAATTTTGATATTTACATAGCCTCAAGGTCTTTCCCTGTAAAATATTTGGGCTTCTGCCCTTTACGTGTCAGGGTATTCCTTGTATGCAAGTCAGTAGGGAAAAGTCAGGCATCACCAAGGAGACCAGTTTCATCCTGGGATGAAAATCCCGGTCTCTGCCTTTATGTTCCACCACCAAGAGAGAGTTGCTGGGGCCCACCTTGGCTGACTGTGCAAGTGTATTTCAGTGTCACCAATGATCGTTACTCAGTCACCAACATCACAAGGTTTATGGTCACAACACAAGCACTGGTAATTCCCCTTGTTTTAGTCCATTTAGGTCGCCATAATGAACATACCATAATCCGACTAGCTGATTGGAAACAGAAATTTATTTCTCATAGTTCCAGAGGCTGGGAAGTCCAAACAAGGGACTGGCCTATTGGGTGTCTGGTGAGAGCCCACCGCCTGTTTGCTGCCTCGTCGCACGGCCGAAGAGGCTGGGGAGTTCTGTGGGCTCTGCTTTACAAGAGCGCTAATCCCTCTGGTGAGCGCTCTACCCTCAGGACCTAAGCACCTCCCAAAGGCCTAACCTCCTAATACCTTCCCACTGGGTGTTAGGTTTCAACATACGAATTTTGGTGGGACACAAATATTCCATCTACAGCGCTCATGACAAGACCACGTACAAGCCAATTAAAAGTCTATTCCAGGGGCGCCCGGGTGGCTCAGTCGGTTAAGCATCTGACTTTGGCTCAGGTCACGATCCCGGAATCCTGGGATTGAGCCCTGTGTTGGGCTCATCACTCAGTGGGGAGCCTGCTTGTCCCTCTCCCTTTGCCCCTCCCCCTGCTTGTGCTCTCTCACTCAAATGGATAAATAAGATCTTAAAAAAAAAATTTTTTAATTAAAAGTATATTCCAGATCTCAGAGCTTTTGGCTCATCTAAGAAAGTTCCAGCTATCTGGGCTGGTTCTTCTGTGGAAGGGACAGCCCTTCAGCAGGTCACATACATTTGATAGAAATGGAATCTGCAGAGGTTGACACCAGTCCTCAGGAGCTACTCCATGAGACTCTAAAGCCGCGTAGTCTGACCGACATACAATGCAGGCCTAAATCGGAGGCACGTACGTAATAGGAAACTTCTCAGTCGCCACGTGGAAAAAGTAAGAAGAAATAGGTGAAATTAACACGAATAATATATTTTGTTCACCCCAGTGTATCCCAAATATTATCACTGCCCCATGTGACCAATATAAAAATCATGAATGAAATATTTATATTCCTTGTTCGTGTTAAGTATTCAGGACCTGGTGGCCTTTTCGACTGGTGGCACGTCTCAGTTTGGACTGGCTACATTTCAAGTGCTCAGGAGCACGTGCATTTACCCCACTGAGCTGCATAGACCTGGGGTCTTCTGGCCACATTCATGGTGGCAAAGCACTTCTTGGCACTCCTCTTCCAAGGAGAGTCCGGCCATTTCTTGTGCACCCTGCTGCCTTAGCAGACTTCCCTACGCGGTCTTTCCTAAGCTCCTTCCTGCCGGAATCTTCTCCCTAAGGACCTCAGGGACATACTCACTGTCAGTTCCCTTAGCTGAAGGGAATCCACCAGAAACATTCTCTAATGCTGAGAGAAAGTGGTGATAGCCCACCCTGGCAGGTCAGAGAAACTGCTCTCCCACGTGGATTTTGGCCAGGCCATGAGATCAACTGAAATTATTTGGGTGAAGCAGCAGGAGCAAAATAAAACATAATACTATGACAGAAAAAAAACAAGAGACAGATGAGTGCATCACACGAGAGAGAAAGAACTTGTTGGCTTTGAAAACACAGCTGGGTCAGGTTCCAGGGGGTCATGGAACCCCAGCAAAAGACTTTGTTGCTCAGGAAACTTGGGGGCAGAAATTTCCAGTCTGGGATCCATGTGCCCTTAGAAGGGTCCAGAGAAGAGCTTTAGGGAGCCCCCCAGAACCCCTGAGATTATAAGCAAAATGTTGCATTTACCTGCATGTTGGGGGAGACAGATATTCACGGGAGTGCACTCACCCCAGAATGCGTGTTTTGTGGGGTACAGGACCACTAGGCAGACATTTAGAGTGAGAGCTGTCACTTACTCAAAGCCGGGAGGGAACTTAGGGCTTCTAAATTCCCTTTCCAGCAGAGAAAAACGGAGACACAGAGATGTTGAGTTATGTGGCCAAGAAAGGATTTTCAGCAGCTACTTATGGGCTGAAATATAGAAATATCTGGGGACTCTAGATGATCTGTAAGACTGAGAAAAAATGAGGACCTTGGAGCACAGAAAAGCCTGCTTGAAAGCTTGTTGAAATCTCCGATCCGCAAGTGAGTGTGATCTCTCCTTCTTTGCTCTTCTGGTGCACCTGACATGTATCACGCATAGAGCACTATATTAATTACCTTCTAATTACACTACGACGCTTTCTCAACCTTGAACAAACTTCAGAGAGTTGCTTGCTCTTGAATCCTGGGGATTCTTGACATCTTGGGTTGGATGCTCCTTGTTGCTGGACTCTCCTGTGCGTTGCAGGATGTTTAGCAGAGTCCCCCACCTCTGCGAGCTAGATACCGGTGCCCATCCCCACCCCGGCCCCCACACGCCGTCGGGGCCTCCGAAGTGGCCTCCAGACACCGCAGAATCACCCGCATTGAGAACCAGTGCCTCTAACATCTGTCGCAATTCTACACTGAAGGTTGCTGAGATGCGGGCTCTGCCTTGCGCGTGTGCTGAATATATCGGGCCCACAGAAGGTCGGGTTTGCCTTCCTGGACTCTGCCTGCCACATCCAGTGATTCTGAATAAACAAAGGGTTAACGGCTTTCAAAGAGAAGAAAAAAAATCATTTCATTCCACTTGTTTTCTCATGCATTCCTGCGTTCTGCACTGGGAACAAGGTAAGCCTTTTATTATTATTATTATTTTTTTTTTAGTGGTAAAATATAGGTTGTCAGCTTCTCCAGCATGATGAGGAAGAAGACAATTAGAATCTTACCCGAATGAAATTTTCCTCTGGCCTCACACAATGCGCTGCATTCAGAGTTCTGCACAAAGAGAACATTTCCCCCTACTTCCTCCATATTCTTTTAACTGGGAGTTTGGAAAGGGCCCAACATTCCCTGTAAAAAAAAAAAGTTTTTTTTAATTGTCCCTCTTAATAGTTACCTCTTAAAATAAGCATGGTGCAGCACAATTTTAACACTCAGGCCCTTATGAAGGATTCCAAGTACAGCTGATGAGCCCCCCAATTGTTTGTTCTTTCTCACCCCCACCACGGGGCCTTGTGTGATTCTCAGAGTAGCCACATAGGCAAAGAATATAAATAGAGAGGAAATCCATTTCAAGCCAGATCTTAGAGGTGGGCTAATTCATTTCCACCCTTTCAATCTTATGGCCTTAACTTGATGGCCATAGGGACGGGGCGGGGGGTGGCCATGGCTTGGGTGGGCTGGCGCAGAGGATTAAGTAGGGGTTACGTAAAAAAATTTCAGCCCACCAGGAAGGGGAAGCCAGTGCCAAGTCACCATCCTCAGCGATGCTGAACTGAGAAAATCTCCGAGTCCTGGAAGCCGAAATTCTGCCAGAAAGGCAAGAGCCTGAAGGAAGGTAGGGTCTGAGATCCACTCACCTGTGCTCCCCCCAACCCCACCCCTAACACCACTCCCAACCCCCCTGCGGGTTCCAGCAGGGGGCCTGGTTGTGTTTGTTTATGTTTAATAAGCTTTATTTTAAAATAATGTGAGGTTTAAAATTGCAAGAAGAGGAGAGTTTGCATATGACCTCCTACCCATTTCCCCTCATTATTGACCTCTTACATTACCAGGGAGGATTTGTTAAAACTAAGAAACTGACATCAATATATTATTGATTTTTAACTAAAAGGTTTATTTCCTTTAACATAAAAACATTCAACACACATCTGCTTGAGGGCTCAGCCATTAGGGGTGCAGGCTCACGGTTCCCTTGAGGGCACAGGAAAGGCCAATCTCCATTTCCATGTAATAATTAAATGCTACTGTTATATCCATGCTAAAGTACAGACCCCAGGGATGCTGGGTTGGGGGGGGGGCTCAGTCGGTTAAGTGGCTGCCTTCGGCTCAGGTCATGATCCTGGGGTCCTGGGATCGGGTCCACATCAGGCTCCTTGCTCCGCGGGGAGCCTGCTTCCCCCTCTCCTTCTGCCTGCTGCTCCCCCTACTTGTGCTTGCTATCCCTCAAATAAATAAATAAATTCTTAAAGAAAAGAGAACAAAGCCCAGAACAAGCCTTATTCTCCAGCATTTGAAGCCTGCCTTCCATCCCCAGACATTTTCAGTTGTAAACCCGTAGGGGCGTTTGGGGTCCCAAAGGGAGTTTCCATCCTGCAGGATGGTGGGCAGTCAGGACAGTTTCCCCTGCACCCTGCCCATGGGCTTTCTTGGTGGATGGGGTTAAAACTCTGAAGAATGGAGCTCTTGGGGCCTCGACCTGGTCATCCCATAGGTGCTGGCAGAAGCCCTTTCTTCTAGCTATTTGAGAAAATCCCGGTCTGGCTCAAGAGCATAGGTGTCACCTGGTCCTCAAAGGCCAGTTCTGGGGCTCTTGGATGTCCCAGGGGCAGGATCCAGGACATAGGTTCCTACCCCACCCCTTTTAGCAAGGTCAGAAGTCTTGGCTCTTTCTTAGTGGGGATGTCCTCACTTACTTGTTTGAAATTTAAGTTCTGCCCATGGTTGTTTGTCTCACAACCAACTGGGGAAGGAGCTGACAGATCCTTTGACCCAGACTCAGTGGATCTGGGATGAGTGCTAACAATCTGTGTTTCTAGCAAACTCTCCAGATGATTCCCGAAGATTCTGGTTCCATAGCTGGGACTTCAGTCAGGCTACGCTGTTTAACTAGCCTGCCCATTCTAAGCACAACTGTTCGGATTGCTCATAGCTGAAGGTATAATTTTTAACATGCCCCGGAGGGACTCCTTGAATTCATCACTTTACGAATTTTATCTTACTGTGGTTCGTCAACAGTAACAACGTACAACTAGATACAACTCACTAAGCCCTCAACGCAAGCATGAATGCATATATGGCAGATTGTATGCACTATTGTTCCAGTGATAAATACCCATTCACCTGATGTGGTCGCGGGAATTGTTCTGCTCTGGGTCCTGGTTCCTGGCTTTCTGTTGATCATCCAGGATCTGTGTTGGCAGTTTATCCTCCAACCCATCCTACCGATGGGTCTGTCCTAGAATGATTACTCTGTCTTTGGGATTTCTAATAACAAAGTGTTCGTGTAATCTAAGTCCCCATGGTTTCGGGCTTTCCAAAGCCACTCTCAGGAAGCCAAGATGCAGGTGGCCATTTTCACTGACAAGCAGTTGTACACATTCTCCAGGAATATACGTTCATTCTCACCTCACATGGCCGCACCCAGCTTCTCCTTGGCTCTCCTTCTGGATATACAGAAAGGATGGGCTCTGTTGTAAGGTGCCTGAGCAATACTCATAGCAGTCTTTAATTTCTGCTTAACAGGTATCTTTGAACTTACGAAAATTTCTACAAGTGAACTTTATTTTAAAATATTTTTTATTTTTAAGTAATCTCTATACCCAACATGGGGCTTGAACTCACAACCCTGAGATCAAGAGTCAGGAGCTCCACTGACAGAGCCAGCCAGGCGCCCCTCTATGAGTGAATTTTACATCATGCCATGTGCGTCCTGTCTTCTCAGCTCTTTATCCAGCCTGCATCTTATCTAATATAGATCATTCCCTCTGACATTCATTTCCTCAAGTTCAGAAATACAGTTCAAATGTCCTAAATAACTGTCTCATTATTTGACTGACTTTTCTTGTGTTTCCTCTTTAACATAAAGGCTCAGCTGGAAGAACGTCGTCCAGTCTTTCGGTCACGTGCTAGCCTGCGGGAGCTGAAGAACTCTAAACAGGCTCCCATCCATGTCAATCTGACATTTGGTGTTTCTGAGGCCAGGGGACTGGGCGTTTAGACTATGGTTTTAGATACCAGCTATTTGATCGGATCCAGTGTGGAAAACCCCAGGCATTTCTACTTCTGTCCCCTTGGCCTACTTCTTCCTTCACTCCTGAGCTTCGCTGAGCCCGGTGTGTAAGACCACGGGTGTGGGGTTCGGCCATCAGATCTGGCTCCTGGTCTCTGCACGAGCCTGGGCTTGAAATGCGCATCAGTGGCACAGGAGCAAGGAGCTCAGGCCTGCGACAGGTAGCATCCAGGTGTTTTGCTTCCTTTGTGTTCACACTGGGTTGGCTCTCCTACGCGCCTTCTAGTTAGAACTCTCCCTGTCACCCCCTCCCTACCTCCCCCTGCACCCCTACAGGCCTCCCAGCTCCAGTGGGCTCTCCTGCAGCTGGACCGGAGTCCGTCTCTCCGTCGGGTCCTAAGGTCCGCCGCTCCTGTCTCTCGAGAAATGGACTAAACCTCGCGAGACCACCTTCCAGCCACAGCGTGCAGATAAGGCACAATGGTGTGGTCCCCACCGGGGCGCGCCTCATCAGGTAGCATCCAGAAACCTCAGTGATCAGGGTGCTCACTATTTTAATGCAACATTTAAAGAATCCAAAGTGATGCAAAAATCCATGATGAGCAAAACCCGAAAGTCTCAAGGAAGACAGGTTTGACGACGTTCAGTTCTCGTGTCCCAGGAAGGCAGGGGCCCGTCGGCCGGTGGGTCCTGGCCCCGCGGGTCCGGTGAGTTCTGCAGGGGTGACCGCGGCGTGTGGACAGATGGGTCAGCGCAGGCTCACGTGTAGTCGCCTTCGGACTCTGCGATGCTTCTATTATCCCGTTTCAGTGGTTCGAGATCCAGGACGGTGCACTGCGTGGCCGGCGGCGCCCCTGTTTCCCTCAGGCTCCAGCTGGGCGCTGCTCAGCGCTGTCCACCCACAGCGGAAAGGGGTTTTTGTATCGTCCTCTGAGCAGGATCGGAGCTCCGACGAGCATAATTACAGCCTTTTACATGCCCCTCTGCTCCTGAAAATAAAAGAGCAGCTTCCTCGCCAGGTGCAGTCGGCCACTCTAGGGCAATAAGTACAAATCGCAGGCTGCGTGATTAAATCTCAAAATCATATTCTCACAAAAGGCACTGCCCTAACGATTATGTGCGAGCAGGTTCTCTGCTCCGCACTGTTGGCGGGAAGAGGTGGCGTTCTCGGTAGGCCTCTGGTTCTTTGGGGGGGAAAGGAAATCTTAGGTTGAAGGACGGAGGTCGTTAAAATCTTTAACCCCTTCTGACTTGCCATCGTGGGTGGTTACTGTTAATCCTTCCTTGCTCGAGTCTGTGAAGTCTGTGCCTCGCCATGCATTATCTCATTTCGCCTTTACCAAAAATCTCTCATAATTGTCTCTGTACAGCTGAACGTGAGCATCAGGGCAGTTAAATTACTCAAGTACTCCAAGCACAGTCGGGACCCGACTCGTAAGGATCTAGTCAGTGCAGATATGTTAGCCCTCTGTTTAGAGATTGTAAGTTTTGCTAAATAGATCACGCTTTTCATCTGAACCAAAGACCTGCCCCAATTCATAACCATGTCCCTCCTTCCAAATTATTTTGTACTTAAAGATGTGTTGTAACATCTCTCAGTAACTAATTCCGTGATTGACGACCGAGGGGGGGGGCAAATCTTAATGGCATATATTCATTTAATAAGAAAACCCGATAATCAAATTAATTAAAATGAGGAGGCCAAATGGAGGCCAAAATTTGGTGTACAGCATAGAAACTTTAATTCTATTACCATGGTGTTTGACTGATGACTGTGGTGTGTGTGTGTGCAATGCTGCCCAGTAGGATTTTATGCGGTGATGGATGCTCTGTATCTGTACTCTCCAATGAAGTAGCTACACGTAACAACTGAACACTTGAAGAGTGTCTGGTGCAAATGGGAAATTGACTTTTTAGTTTTATTTAATTATAATGAATTTATATTTACATTTAGGCAGCCACAAGTGGCTGTGGCCATGATATTGGACATGATGGGGCTACAGAACAGGCGTGTCAATGTTTAATTTAGTTGGTCTGGCTGTTCCTCTGATTCCTCTGATTCATTTTCTTCCCTTTTCCTTCCACTGCTTTATTTTTAAGGTTTTTTTTTTTTTAATTGAAGTACAATTGATCCTTCTTAGTTTCAGGGGTAGATCATGCGTGATTCAATATTTTTATACATTACAAAATGATCCCCATGATAAGTCTAGTTACCACACAAAGTTGTTACAAGATTATTCACTGCATTTCCTACACTGTACACTGTACGTTACGTCTCCATGACTTACTTATTTTCAAACTGGAAACTTGTACCTCTTAATCCTCATTACTTTTTCTGCCCACTCCTTTATCCTCTCCCTCGGGTAAACATCAGTTTGCTGATTATGTGAGTCTGTTCCTATTTTGTTTCGTTTGTTCCATTTTTAAGATTCCACATACAATTGAAATCATATGGTATTTTTCTTCCTTTGTCTTATTTCGCATAGCATAATACCTTCTAGGTCTATCTATGTTGTCACAGATGGTAAGATTTCATTCTTGGTTATAGCTGAGTAATATTCCAGTGTGTGTGTGTGTGTGTGTGTGTGTGTGTGTGTGTGTGTGTACTACATCTTGTAGTTTTGTTGTTGTTGTTTTAATTTAATTTTTTCCAGGTTCCAAGATTCATTGTTCATGCACCACACCTAGTGCTCCATGCAATACGTGCCCTCCTCAATACCCACCATCAGGCTCACCCATCCCCCCACTCCCCTCCCCTCCAAAACCCTGTTTGTTTCTCAGAGTCCACAGTCTCTCATATTTCATCTCCCCGTCCAATTTCCCTCAGATCACCCTTCCTTTCCTTCTCCCAATGTCCTTCATGTTTTTCCTTATGCTCCACATGTCAGTGAGACCATATGATAATTGACCCTCGCTGCTTGACTTACTTCACTCAACATAATCTCTTCCAGTCCTGTCCATGTTGATACAAAAGTTGGGTATTCATCCCTTCTGATGGAGGCATAATATTCCATTGTATATATGGACCATATCTTCTTTATCCATTCATCTGTTGAAGGGCATCTTGGCTCTTTCCACAGTTTGGTGATTGTGGCCATTGCTGCTAT
>CM053608.1:122598702-122613990 GCA_028646535.1 Procyon lotor | reverse complement strand
TCTCTGGAGCCATTTGAGGCCTTAAATGCAAAGTTCAAGAATGTCTGTCCTCACCCTCCCTCCTTGTTTGGGAAATGGCTGGCTTACTTTTTTTACTTTTCCTTACTTTTGTGACAGCTCATTGACTCTCTTAAGATTGTCAGATTTTGGGGGCGCCTGGGTGGCTCAGTGGGTTAAGGCCTCTGCCTTCGGCTCAGGTCATGATCCCAGGGTCCTGGGATCGAGCCCCACATCGGGCTCTCTGCTCTGCTCAGAGGGGAGCCTGCTTCCCCCTCTCTCTGCCTGCCTCTCTGCGTACTTATGTTCTCTCTCCTGTCTGTCAAAAAAAAAAAAAAAAAAGATTGTCAGATTTTTATTTGTTTTTAACAAGAGAATTCATTCATGTGTTTAACCTAACACCTTACTGGAAACACAATCTATATCTATGTATATATCTATATATCTATATCTATATATATGTATATATTTAAATATTTTATTTATTCAAGAGAGTGAGAGTGAATGAGAGAGCACAAGCACAGAAGCATGGAGAGAGAGAAACAGAAACAGGCTCCCCACTGAGCAGGGAGCCCAATGGAGGGCTCAGTCCCCAGGATCATGACCTGAGCCAAAGGCAGATGCTTTACTAACTTAGCCACCCTAGAAACAGAATCTAAATTTAGTACATGGCACCTCCAACTCTGTTGGGCTATTTATTTATGCTTTTTTCCCTCTCACATAATTACAGTTATCGGGACAGTTGAGAATGTTTGTTTCCTTTAAATTCCATGACTAGAAATTAGAAAGTTGATAGGCTTTAGTGGTTAAGTATGTGGTAACCATTCAAGGAGTGTTCCTGGCTTGGGTCAGTTTTTAAAGAGGCTGCCACAAAGTTTTGAAGAAGATACCACGTCACTTACATCTGTTAATTTGAAACCAGCCCAGGACTTTACGCTTTTTTTATTTTTAGCTTTTGCTTCCCTTCAGTTTATATTTTTGTTGTCGTAGCCTTCCTCCAAAACAAAAATCTTACCAACAAGCTATGATGAGCTGATGGCTGATGATTACCCTTAACCCCCAAAGGTATGTCAGTTAGGAACCTCTGGATGTTGATCTGGTTTGGGAAGAGGATCTTTGGAGACATAATTAAGGATCTTGAGATCATCCTGAATTACCTGGGTGGACCCTAATCCAGTGGGCAAGTGCCTCTGAGGAAAAGACACAGAGGAGACACAGAGTGAAGGTGGTGAAGACAGAGCCAGAGGGAGACCGAGGTGATAAATCTACAGAAGCCAGGAGAAAGGCACAGACATGCCTTTCCAGCTCCCAACGGGGGAGCCAGCCCTGCTGACACCTTGGTTTCAGACTCCCGGCTTCTGGAATTGTGAGGGGATACATCATTTCTGTTCTTGTAAGCCGCCTGGTTTGGGAGAACTTGTTTCTGCAGACAGCGCTGGGAAACTAATAACTAGCTGCACACACTCTGTTTGCTCCTGTACGTTTTAAAAGCCTGCAGTCTAGTTTCCCATCAGTTATGGTGAAAAAATGACAATGAGCCGAGAGAACTGGAATGGGCCACTCCCCCGAGTTCAGGAGTTACCTGGTGGTGAGCATTAAATGCTTAAAGCTTTTCCTAACTCTCAACATTACTTTTTAAAGGTTTTTATTTATTTATTTGACAGAGAGCGATTACAAGTAGGCAGAGAGGCGGGCCAAGAGAGAGGGAGAAGCAGACTCCCTGCTGTGCAGGGAGCCCAATGTAGGGCTCGATCCCAGGACCCTGAGATCATGACCTGAGCCAAAGGCAGATGCTTAACCCACTGAGCCACCCAGGCACCCCTCTCGACATTATTTTTTAACATGTGTTGCATTCAGGTTTGGCCCTTGCCATCAGCTCCCTCTCCTCCTTCATCTTTAATAGTATTTTTAATACTTGACCCTCCCTCCTGCCTCCTCCTCCATGTCTCTCCCCTCCTCCTGCATTCACGTTGAAAAAAGCCTCTCTGAGAAGTCCTCAGTGACTCTGAGCTTGGCAGAAAAGTCATTTTCTTCCAGGGAAGACCAACAACAAAATAGTTCCTAGATTTTGGAGAGCTTTATTTCTCATCACAGCAGCTCCCTGAGGTACGTATCGTCGGGACCATTTTATTAAAAATGGTTTTTACATTTTTTTCTGTTTTTCCTCAGAATCAACGAACTGGAACCAGAGAGACCCTTGGAGCTGCTGGCCTTTTTTATTGATTTAAACAGTTCAGCGCGACTCTGATGTCCGCAACTCTGATGTCCTAGATTCTAAGATACTCTGGGGATTCAGCCATGATCAGTCTATTCTGGGCTTCACCTGCTGGTGAGCAACTGTCTATTGCTGTTCGCAATAGTGTAGTGATTTTGTAGCATTAAGAAATGGGATGTTAATTTTAAACCAAGGTAATTAGAAGTAGGCATTTTTTACACATTGCAAAAAAATGTAAACAGACATTTACATTTACATTAATGGACCTAAGTTGGTACCTATAAATCTACTTTATTTGTAACGGCTACTTAGTATTTCATGGAAAAATGTGCCATAATTTACTTGCTCTCATTGCAAGAAATCGGTATTTTGTTGCAATAGACATCTTTTTGTACCAGTGCTAAAGTACGTCTTTAAAACACTTACAAAGAAGTAGAATTGCTGAGTCAAAGGGTGTTTGTATTTTGATTGAATAGACCCTGTCAGATTTCCGTGCCAAGCTACCAGTTTATATCCTATGATTATTATGAGCATACACCTTACCCAGGGTACTCACCAACACTGAATAATACTCATCTTTAAAATTCTGCTCATCTGAAGGATGAAAATGACAATTTGTTTTGATGGGAGGAGGGGCAGAAGATTAGGGAAGACTTTCCCTTTCTATGTGTCTGCTGGGAGGCAAATCTGGATGGTCTGGGCCCCTCTCTCCTTCTGCCAGGCTGAGCAGGCCTGAGCCAGTCTGCAGAGGGGCAGCAAGGCTTCCGGCTCATGTTAGCATTCTGGGTGTGCAGAGGCTCTCCTGGATTGTTCCAGGACCCTCTGTATGCAGACTTTGACCTTCAGTGGCGATGTGGGTCCTCTCTATGCAGTTTCCCCTACTCTTCTCTCTTGGCCTAGAGATCCCATCTTTCATTTCGCATGATGTAGAGAACCAAAGTATTCCATAGGCCAACATAAGTTTGTAACAGCCTGCGTGTATAACATGGTGAGATCAGATCTTTCTCTTGCATCCAGATTACTGTACAAGGCTGGCCGGCCTCTGCTGGATTTTGGCCTCAGGGCATATGGGCCAGTCTACGCCTCGCCCCTGCCGTGGGGAAATGGGAGTTGGGGATTCCTTGTGCTCTGGTACTTTCCTCTAACAGACCCCATGTTGCACTGTGTTAGTACTGTTGGTACTCGGGCTGTGTGTCTGTGACCCTCCATGCATGGCGGTATTTGTGATGCTCCCATCTTTTGCTGATGGAAACTTACTTTAAGCGTCCCTTGATCGATTTCTTTTTCAGTAATGAAAACAGTCATTTGTTGTGTTCACAGTCTGTGGGTCAGGCATTCTCAGGGCACACTGGGGACAGCTTGTATCTGCCATGGGCTCTCTCGAGTCCCAGCTGGGGATGGAAACATTGGAAAGCTTGCTCCCTCCCATGTCTGGAATGATGGAGGCTTAGCCCTTAGCCGGATTGCCTCACAGCTCCGTGTGGTTCCTTCACGTGGCCCAGGTTCCTCATAATGTGGTGACCAGCTTCCCAGAGACGGCCAGGTAGCCGCTGTGGTGTTTTACCCCAAGCTTCAGACGCCATGTAGTATCACTTCCGTCATAGACTGTTGTGTGGGGCCGTCACAGGCTCCCACTCAGATAGAAGGGGAGGAACACAGACACCCCCCAGCCCAGTGGGAGGAAAGTCAGTCACACTGTAAGAAGAGCCTGTGGGAAGTTGTGGTCATCTTTGGAAAATATAGTCTGTCACTTCCCTCATTCCAATGAAAGCATTCCCTTAATTTCCAGACTGGAAGACATGGGGTCAGATATTTCCCACCAGACAAATATAAGACTGAAATTGCTGGAGTGATAGGGGATAACACGGTTATCTCTGCAAACGAGTCTAGTTTTAGCGACTCCTTAATTATATATTGTTTGTTTATTGTAGCTTCCCTGAAATAAGTATCCTAAGAAAAATCATTTTCTTTATATTTATTATTGACCTGCAAAATTGCTGACCCTTAATTGATCCCACACCCAGTATATTCTTCTTAATGTTTTCCATTACTTGGGAAGATCACCAGGAGGATGAGTGGCTGGAGGTGCCGTTAGCGCTTCGTAGGTTCTAACCCCAGGATGTATCACCCAGACCCAAAACCTGATCACCTCAACAGGAGAGCCACATTCCCTGCAGAGGGCGCTCATTAAGTATTAGTCAATATCTATTCTTTATTGAGTTTAGCTCTGGAAGGATACATTGCATCAGGTTTTATTTTTCTCATGATTTTACATTTAATTTCTGATCCTGGAAATTATATTCACTCTTGCACTGAAAAAATTCACTTTTTTCATTTCCCATGGGAATGGAAAAAAAAAAAAATCCTGCCTCTCCATGTTCACATAATTAAATTCTAATACTTAGGTTCTTGGTAGTTTGGAAACTAGAAATGGAACAGGCTTCATAAAATGAAGATATTGGCCAGTGCCACAGTCTTTAAAGCATAAATGAGAGGGTGAGTAAGTTCTCAGACCTGAGAAACATATCTCTCATGCAGATGCTGGATGGTTCCTTGTTTTATTCATCAGATCAAGGAATCAGTTCAAGCAATTCTGTTCGTGAATTCAAACGGAAGGAGAAGAGGAACCAAAAGAACTAGCTTTTTTACTTTTTTTTTTTTTTTAAATTTATTTCAGAGAGAGAGAGAGAGAGAGCAGAGTGAGGGAGCAGAGGGAGAGAGAGAATCCTGAGGCAGACTCCCCTGCTAAGTGGGGAGCCCAATAGGGTCCAGGATCCCAGGACCCTGAGATCATGACCTGAGCCGAAATCAAGAGTCCGCCACTTCACCAACTGAGCCACCCAGGCGCCCCAGGAGAACTAGCTTTTACTGCTGCTTCTTGGAGCTGCAGTTCTACACATTAATTAAAATTCTTCTTTCCCCCTCACCCCCTACTTCCTTCAGTCCATAGAAGGCAGGGCAGGTCTGTACTGGGACTTAGGTCCCGGCCTGGCTCCATCCCCCAGTGCACAGAAAAACAGAGTCCCTTCTAGAGTGATAATGCAGCCACCAACACAGGCCCAACACAGGCCATACTGGACGAGCAGAGGTGTGCACAGGGATTCGATGTCACATGGCCAAGTGTCACAGCAGAAGAAGAGAATGTGTGTCTTCGTACCCAAGAGTGTTTCTGTCTTTATCTATCACGGGAGGAGGACACTGATGTTTTGTTAAGAGGAAAACTGAATAAGGTAATATGCTCTATTGATGTTAGCTTGTTTGGAAAATTGTACTGTGAATCCAGTTAGCCTTAAATATTGGCTTTTTCATTCCATGGGTTAAATTTTTAAGTATGCCTAAAATTTAGTGATGACTGATTTTCTTTTTTAAAGATTTTATTTATTTGTCAGAGGGTGAGAGAGAGAGAAAGAGAGAGAGAGAGAGAGTGCTCAAGCAGGGGGAGTGGCAGAGGGAGAAGCAGGTTCCTTGCTGAGCAGGGAGCCCAATGTAGGGCTCGATCCCAGGACCCTGAGATCATGACCTGAGCCGAAGCAGACACTTAACCAACTGAGCCACCCAGGTATCCCCCGCTTTTAAAAAATATTTTATTTATTTAATGATGACTGATTAAATGGATATTAATATTGTCGAATCCTCCTTTCTGTTTGATGTGTGTATGGTATATCTTTCTCTGCTTTTATTTAATCTTCAGCCAACCTGGGCCACATCTGAAATGAATTTTTATAAACAGCATATTATAGGATCATGCTATTTAGGAGTAAGTTTAGGCAAGGAGGTGAAAGATTCCTACATTGAAAATACAGTACATTGGTGAAAGAAATTGAAGAAAACATGAATAAATGGAGAGATAATCTATATTCATGGATTGAAAGAATTAATATTATTAAAATGTCCATACTACCCAATGTAATCCCTACCAAGATCCCAGTGGCGTTTTTTTACAGGAGTAGAAAAACAATCCTAAAATTCATATGGAACCACAAAAGACCCCAAATGTTCAAAGCAATCCTGAGAAAGAAGAACAAAGCAAGAGGCATCGCATCTCCTCACATCAAGCTATATTATAAAGGTATAGTGGTCAAAACAGTATGGTTCAATATTAAAAACACACATAACTCAATGGAATGAAATCAAGACCCCAGAAATAAACCCAGGCATATATGGTCAGCTAATATTTGACAAGGGAGCTTAGAATACTCAATGGAGAAAAGAAAGTCTCTTCATTAAATGGTGTTGGTAAAATTAAATATTCATGTGTAAAAGAATGAAACTAGACTCTAGTCTTACACCATTGACAAAAATTAACTCAAAATGTGTTAAATACTTAAATGTAACACCCGAAACTATAAAACTCCTTTGAAGAAAACATAGGCAGTTAACTCCTTGACATGGGTCTTGGAGGTGATTTTCTGGATTTGACAGCAGAAGCAAGGGCAACAAAAACAAAAACAAACAAGTAGGACTATATCAAACTAAAAAGCTCTGTACAGTAAAGGAAGCCATCAACAAAATGCAAAGGCAGTAGGAGAAAATATTTGCAAATCATATATCTGATAAGAGGTTAATACCCAAAATATATAAAGAACTCATACAACTCAGTAACAGGAAACAAACAAATCATCCAATTTTAAAATGGGTAATGGACCTGAATAGATATTTTTCCAAAGAAGACATACAAATGGCCCATAGGTACATGAAAAGGTGCTCAGTATCACTCATCATCAGGGAAATGCAGATCAAAACCACAATGAAATACGGAATAGAGTGACTATTATCAGAAAGACAAGAAATAAGTGTTGGAGAAGATTAAAGAAAAGGAAACCCTTATGCACTATTAATGGAATGTAAATTCACACAGCCACTATGGGAAACAGTATGGAGGTTCCTCAAAAAATTAAAAATAGTATTGAGGAGGGCACGTATTGCATGGAGCACTGGGTGTGGTGCATGAACAATTAATCTTGTAGCACTGAAAAAACATATTTGGGGGAAAAAATAAAATGGCAATTCTTCTTTAAAAAAGAAATAGATCATATGATCCAGCAATTCCACTTCTGGATATTTATCAGAAGAAAATGAAAGCAGTAACTTGAAAAGATATGCCCCTTCAGTTTCATTGCAGCTCATCTGTAATAGCCCAAACCAAACAAGAAGCAACCTAAGTGTCCAACAATGGTTGAATGGATAAAATGTGGTATTATAGAATAACGATGGAATATTATTCAGCCATAAAAAAGAAGGAAATCTTGCTCTTTGTGACAATATTGGCTGGACCTCAGGGACACCATGTTAAGTGAAGTAAGTCAGAAGAAGACAAATACCGTAATATCTCATATATATGTCAAATCTAAAACAAAAAACAAACTCACAGAAAAAGACATCAGATTTGTAGTTACTAGAGGCAGGGAGCAGAGTTGGAGAATTGGATGAAGATGGTCAAAAGGTGGAAATTTCCAGTTACAGGTGCTGGGGATGTAATGTATAACACAATGACTATAGTTAACACCGGTTTGTAGTATAGTTCAGAGTTGCTAAGGTAGTAAATCCTAACAATTCTCATCAAAAGGAAAAATATTTTTTCTTTAATTTTCTGTATCTCTATGAGATGATGTATGTTAATTTACTGTGGTAATCATTTTACAATATGTATAGTCAAGTCATTGTCTTCTACACCTTATACAGTGCTGTACATTAATTATATTTCAATAAAACTGAAAAAAATCAACAGGTAAACTAAATGGAATACTAAAAAATTTTAAATAATTTAAAGGAAGGAAGAGGAATGGGAAGGCAGAGGAATAAGAAAGAGATAAACAGAAAACATAATAACATGGTGAACATAAATAATTACATTAAATATAAATGTTCTACAGACATGTGAGTGAAGCCTTTCACTTGGACTTTCCAAACCAGCCCTGCTGCCCTCAACTGAATAGCATTAACTAATCCCAATCAGCAGCATATGGAACAGAAGAATCATCATCCAAAGTCCATCTGAATTCAAGATCAACAAAATTTTGAGATATAATAAAGTACTTAACACTTAAAATAGTCAAAACATGCCAATTGGAAGACAAAGATTATGATAACAGATAAAAGAACAAGACCCCCTCTATGCTGTCTACAAGAAATCTACTTTAATGATATGGAGAAGTTAGAAGTAAAAGAATGGAAAAAATATGTCATGCAAACACTAGTCCAACAAAGCTTGAGTGGCTATATTAACAATAGAGTTGGCAAAAAGTACCAGGATACAGAGGCACATTATGATGTCAGTTCATCACAAAGATATAAGAACCCTAAATGTGTTTTTTCATAACAGCAAACTCTCAAATACATGAAACAAAAATTTAATAGAACTTAAAGAAAATGGAAAGTCAGCATGACAGTTGGAGACTTCAGCACTCCTCAGTAACTGCTAGAACAAGAACATGGAAAATTTAGCAAGGATATGGAAAAACTAAATATAAATCAACTGGATCTGAAAGACATTTATAGAGAATCCCACCTGAAAATAGCAGAATGCATTCTTTTCAAAAACAAACATCAACCAAGAGAGAACATGGCCTGGGTCATAAAACAAACCGTAACAAATTGTAACAAATAATACAAATAATGTTTTCTTTTTTTTTTTTTTTTAAGATTTTATTTATTTGTTTGACAGAGATCACAAGTAGTCAGAGAGGCAGGCAGAGAGAGAGGGAAGCAGGCTCCCTGCTGAGCAGAGAGCCTGACATGGGGCTTCATCCCAGGACCCTTGAGATCATGACCTGAGCCAAAAGTGTTTTCTGATCATATTGGAATCAGGCTAGAAATCAAGAGAAAGATGACTGGAAAATCTCCAAATACTTGAAAACTGAAAAACACATTGGTAAGCAATCTGTAAGCCAAAGAGGAAATCATAGGAAATTAGAAAATATTTTAAACTAAAAAAACAAAAAACAAAAAAAACAAAACACAGCATATCAAAATTTGTGGGATACTAAAGAAGAGATTAGAGGAAAATTTGTAGCATTAAATGCACATATTAAAAAAGAGGAAAATTCTCACTTTGGGAAACTATAACAAATGAGCAAAATAAACCAAAGCAGGCAGGAGGAAGGAAATAATTAAGACAAGAGCAGAAGTCAATGAAAGGAGAATAAGAAAAACAATAGAGGAAAAACAATGAAACAAAATCACCAAGAAAAAAAAAAAAGACAATTACCAATATGAGGAATGAGAGAGCTCACTAAAGATCCCACAAGTGTTAAAAATAACAGTAACAAAGGAATATTATAAGTATTTCTATGTAGAGAAGTTAAAAAATTGTAGATGGAAATTTCCCAATTCTTTGAAAGCCACAAATATCAAAACACCAAAAATACAGACATCCCCATATCTATACTTCTGCAAGTTTCTTTTGTAGGTTAAAATCTTCCAAAAAAGAAAATTCAGGCCCAGATTATTTCACTGGCAAATTCTACCAAACATTTAAAGAAGAAATAACACTGATTTGACATATTCTTTTTCATAAATAGTGGAGGAAGAAACAGTACAACTCATCTGAGATTCTGCTACCAAAAGCAGACAAAGGCTGTGCAAGAAAGTATACGCTAGTACTTCTCATAAACATAGGAGCCAGGGCATCTGGGTCGCTCAGTTGTTAGGCATCTGTCTTCAGCTCAGGTCATGATCCCAGTGTCCTGGAACTGAGCCTTACATCAGTCTCCCTGCTTATTGGGAAGCATGCTTTTCCTTCCCATTCTCCCTGCTTGTGTTCCCTCTTTCATTGTCTCTCTGTCAAATAATAAATAATCTTTAAAAATAACAGGTGCAAAAATTCTTAATGAAATATTGGCAAATTACATCAAGCAATATGTAAAAAGAATAATACAACACAACCAAATGGGGGTTAATCCCAGGAATGCAAGGCTAGTTCAATATTCAAAATCAGTCTAATCCATCATATTAACAAATAAAGAAAAAAGAAATCACATGATATTAACTGATGCAGAAAAAGCAGTTGATAAAATTCAGCATATATTCCTGGTAAAATAAAAACCAAAACAAAACAGAACTCTTAGCAAACTAGAAATAGAAGAGAATTTTCCTAACTTCATTAAGGGCATCTGTAAAAATCCACAGCTAACAACATACTTGATAGAGAAAGAGTGAATAATTTCTTCTACATTGTATAAGAAGATTAAGAATGACTACATCATGCTGAAATTTGTAGTCGGTGCAGTAAGACAAGAAAACTAAATAAATCAATGTAGACTGAAAGGAAGTCATGAAATGTCTTCCTTTCAGACACCATGACAGTCTACCTAGAAAATCCCATTGGATTGACAAAAGAAAATTCTGGAACTAATGAGTAAATTTAGCAAAGTCATCAGATATGTATATATGTAAATATATGCATATATTTATACAGTAAATGTATAAAATCAATTGTATTTCTACATATGAGTAATGAACAGGAGGATAACAAAATAAAAAATAAATATATGCAATAGCTCCAAATATTTGAATATTTCATTGTAAATCTAACAAAATAAATGCAGGGCCTGTATGCTGTAAACTATAAAACATTGATTAAAGAAATCAAAGATAAACTAGATAATTGAAAACCCATATCTTCATGAATTGGATTTCTCAGTATAGTTAATATTTTTAAAAATTTTTGCATTTGACACAATATTTACTGAATATATTTACCTAAAACAAAACTGTAATATTGTGTGGAAAGTATAACAGTATTCTCCAACTATTTATCTTATGCAATTAAAGAGAAGTAAACATGGGAAGGTCAAGGGAAAAATTTTAAAATATTCTTAAGCACATTTTTCTAATGACAACCACTAATCCTAATTATTAACTAATTAGGATATTGGGATAGCCTATCTGGGATATTTTTAAGCATCTTACCTTTGGGGAGATTTAATCTGTCGATAGAATCATCTTACATTAAAAACATTGCAATATGATGATAACATTATTTTGGGGATGCCTGGGTGGCTCAGTGGGTTAAAGCCCCTGAGCCTTCAGCTCAGGTCATGATCTCAGGGTCCTGGGATTGAACCCCGCATCGGGCTCTCTGTTTGGTGGGGAGTCTGCTTCCCTCTCTCTCTGCCTGCCTCTCTGCCTACTTGTGATTTCTCTCTCTCTGTCAAATAAATAAAATCTTTTAAAATAAATAAATAAATAATTAAAAAATAAAAACATTGCGATATGATGATAACATTATTTTGATTACATTATCTTGAACTTGTGCTAACTTAGAAAAGTTTTGAAAAGCGTGGACTTTAGAATTCAGTTTACAAATACGGTTTAATTTATTTTAAACAATTTGTCTAATGCTTTCTCTGTGTCTACTGAAATGACTATATTCTAGTCTATTAATAATTGGTTTTTGTATGTGAAACCAATCTTGCATTTCTGACGTAAAGCCTACTTGGTAATGAGGCAGTATAATTTGGTGGAGGGGATTGGTAAAATATACATATAATAAAATTTGCCATTTTAACCATTTTTAAATGTACAATTCAGTGGCATTAATTATATTCACAATTTTATGCAACCATCACTACTGTCTATTTCAAAAACTTTTTTTTTCATCCCAAACAGAAGCTCCACTCATTAAGCAATAACTCCCCATTTATCCTACCCTCCATCCCTGGTATCATCTAGTCTACTTTTTGTCCCTATGCATTTGCTTATTGTAGATATTTCTTTTAAGTACAATCATAAAATATTTGTCCTTTTTGTCTAGTATATTTCACTTCTCATAATGGCTTTAAGGTTCTTTTAGGTTGTATTAGAATTTCATTATTTTTTATGGCTGAATAATATTCCACTGTGTGGATATATCGTGTTTTGCTTATCCATTCTTTTCTTGTTGGACAACTGAGTTATGTCCAACCTTTGACTATTGTGTATAATGCTTCAATGAACACTGGTATGCAAGTATCTGAGTCCCTGTTTCCAATTTTCTGGGACATATACCTAGGACTGGAATTGTAGGATTCTATAGTAATTCTACATCCAACTTTAAAGAAACTGACAAATTATTTTTCACATTGGTTGCAACATTTTACCTTCTCACCAAAAACGTATGAGGGTTCTAATTTCTCTACATCCTTACTAATACTTATTTCCATTTTTTGTTGTTATTTCTTTTTGGGGGATTATATCTATCCTACTATGTATAAAATGATATCTCATTATGGCTTTGATTTGCATTTCCAAATGACGAATGATGTTGATCATTTTTCATGTCCTTATTAACTATTTGTATATTTTCTTTGCATAAACCTCTATTCAAGTTCTTTGCTCATTTTTAATTTGGAATATCTTTATTGAATTGTAGGAGTGCTTAAATATATTATAGATATTAATCCCTTATCAAATGTGTGATTTGTTGTTTTTTTTTAAAGATTTTATTTATTTATTTGACAGAGAGAGATCACAAGTAGGCGGAGAGTCAGGCAGAGAGAGGGGGAAGCAGGATCCCCACTGAGCAGAGAGCCCAACATGGGGCTTGATCCCAGGACCCTGAGATCATGACCTGAGCCGAAGGCAGAGGCTTTAACCCACTGAGCCACCCAGGCGCCCCTCAAATGTGTGATTTGAAAACATTTTCTTCCCTACAGTCTTTTCACTTTCCTGATAATAACCTGTGATTACAGAAGTTTTTCATCTCTGTGAAACCAAATTTATTGATTTTTCTTTTGTCTCTTATGCTTTACTGTCATATCTAAGAATACATTGCCAAATTCAAGGTCATGAAAATTTATGTCTTATTTGAAAAATTTGGTGGTTTTTTAGCTCTTACATTTAGGTTCTTAATCGATTTTGAGTCAATTTTTTGTATATGGTGTGAGGTTAGGGTCTGAATTCATTTTTTTTGCGTGTGGAAATCGAATTGTCTCAATATCATTTGTTGGAGACATTTCTCTCTGTGTTGAAAGATATGGGCACCCTTGTCAAAAATCAATTACCCATAGATATATTGGATTCATTTCTGGACTCTTAATTCTGTTCTATTGGTCTATATATCTATCTTTATGCCAAGTCCACACAGTTTGATTATTCTAGCTTTGTAGGGAAGTGGTAGTCCTCCATCTCTGTTCTTCAAGATTGTTGTGGCTATTTAAGACCTCTTGTATTTCCATGTGAATTTGAGAATCAATTCCATTCCAATTAGCTATTCCATTTTTGCAAAAAAGGCTGTTGGAATTCGATAAGAATCACATTGAATCTAAAGCTTGTTTTGAGGAGTATTGGGATCTTAAAAATAAATCTTCCAATCCATGGATATGGGAGGTCTTTTACTTAGTTCTTCTCTAACTTCTTTCAGCAATCTTTTGTAGTCGTCAGGGTACAAATCTTTTACCTCTTTGGTTAATTTATTCCCACGTATTTAGTTCTTCTGGATGTTATTGTGAATGGAATTGTTTTCTTAATTTCTTTTTTTTTTTTTTAAAGATTTTATTTATTTGACAGAAACACAGCGAGAGAGGGAACACAAGCAGAGGGAATGGTAGCAGGAGAAGCAGGCTTCCTGCCGAGCAGGGAGCCCGATGTGGGGCTCGATCCCAGGACTCTGGGATCATGACCTGAGCCGAAGGCAGATGCTTAACGACTGAGCCACCCAGGCGCCCCAATTAATTTCCTTTTTTTGATTGTTCTTTACTGGTTTATAGAAACACAACTGGTTTTTGTTTGTTGACATTATACCTTGCCACTTTGCTAAATTTACTTATTAATTTTATTACCTTTCTTTTGTGTTCTTTGGTTTTCTATATGTAGGGTCATATCATTTGCAATAGAGAAAGATTTACTTCTTTTTTCCAGTTAAATGCCTTTTATTTCTTTTCCTTGCCTACTTGCTTGGATTAGAACTTACAGTACAATTTTTAAAAGCAGTGGTGAAAGCAAGCATCCTTGTCTTTTTCCTGATCTTAGGAGGAAAGCTGTCATTCTTTCACCACTGAGCATGATGGGTTTTTCATAAATACCCTTTATCATGTTGATGAGGTTTCCTTTTATTCCTAGTTTTCTGTGTCTTTTTATCAGGAAGTGATACTAAATTTTGTAAAATGCCTTTTCTGCATCAGTTGAGATGATTATGTGTTTCCTCCCTTTATTCTATTAATGTGGTGAAATATATTTATTGATTGCTTTATGTTGAACCACCCTTTTACATTCCTGATAAATCCCACCTGATGTATAATCATTTTAATATGCTGTTGAATATTTTTTGCCGGTATTTTGTGGAGGATTTTTGTATATGTGTTCATAAGGAATACTGGTCTATAATTTTGTTTTATTGTAACATCTTTTTAAAATTTATTTTTGAAGAATAGTTGACATATGTTATATTAGTCTCAGGTGTCCAACATAGGGGTGTGACGGTTCTGTATATTACTCAGTGCTCACCAAGATAGGCATAGTTACAATCTGTCACCATACAATATTATTTCAATATTATTGACTATACACCTATGCTGTACTTCTCATCATTATGACTTATTTTTTTCACAACTGTAAGTTTGTACCACTTAATCCCCTTCAGCTACCTGGCTTTGGTATCAGATTAATACTGACCTCAGAATGAATCAGAAGTGTTTCTTTCTGTGTTTTGGGAGAATTTGAGAACGATGATGTTTTCTATTTTCTTCCTAAGTTGGTTTAAGCAATTTATTTGTTCCTGGGGATTTGTCCATTCCACTAAGTTTTTAAATTTGTTATTCTGTCATTGTTCATAGTTTTATAATTATTTTGATTTCTGTAAGGTACAGTGTAGCAATGTCCCTGTTTTGTTTATGAATATAGGTTTCTGTGTCTTTTTATTCTTTGTCTAGCTAAAGGTTGTCAGTTTTGTTGATCTTTTCAAAGAACCAACTTTTGGTTTCATTGATTCCCTCTACTAATCTTTTTTAAAGATTTTATTTATTTTATTTATTTATTTGACAGAGAGAGAGATCACAAGCAGGCAGAGAGGCAGGCAGAGAGAGAGGGAAGCAGACTCCTCACTGAACAGAGAGCCCGATGTGGGGCTCGATCCCAGGACCCTGAGATCATGACCTGAG
>CM053608.1:122577195-122589127 GCA_028646535.1 Procyon lotor | reverse complement strand
CTACCCATTGTGTTCAAATTCATAAGAAAGTTAAAAGCCTGCCTTCCTCTTTAAGAAAATCTGAAAGCCGTTGTTTTAGAAGAATTCATTGCACTCAGACTTCATAGTGGTATCTGTGTTCAGGTCGAACTGGATCTGCAGCCCCCCACCCCCCAGATTCTTCTCAGGGGTGAGAATTACCCCGACCTGACCTGGAATGCACTCTTCGAAAGGCTGGCGGAGCCTCTTCGTATGAATGAAACTGCCTTCCGAGGGTAGAGGCGGAAGCTGCCTCCCCGAGGACTCTTGCAGCCTGGCGCCCCAGCCCAGCCTCAGAGAGGAAATTGCCCCGGGGAGCACTGTTGTCAGTGGAGATTGTAGCAGCCGCCATCCTGCTGTGGTCCGCGGTCTGCCGGCTCCGAGATGCAGTACCTGGACCCCGAGGAGCTCCTGGGCGAGGAAGAGGATGATATTTTTGGTGAAGGTAAATGTCTTCCCGGCAGGAGCCGTTCTGGTCTGCTTGGCTTAGCTTTGAAACCTTTGCCCAGCTGGGGTATTTGGAAAGCATCCTGGTGGTTGTGGGTATCAATCTAGGCACCAGGGAATATAAGGCAAAGCAGGACGCAAGGGAGTTGAATGGTTCCTCCAAACATCTTCTTCTTTTTAAGTCACGACTAGATAAATAGTTTAGAGTAGGAAACAAGTGCTCATTTATTCCCCTTGTCCTTCTTCTGTGCTCTCTTGTCCAACACGTTAAGGGAAGTCTGTCATGGTGCTTTGCACACAGCAGAGCTGCTGGAGTGACGGATGGACAAATGGACCAGGGATGGCTCTCCATGGTACCATATTGCTTTCTTTAGCACTAGCTGCCTCTCCCCCTTCTCCCTTTCCCCATGGATCTTCTTCTCTTCCTCGAAGGTATTTAGCACCCCGACTCTCCATACCCTCCTCCTTTTCTTCCAGCTGGGATGCCGGCTTCCAATACCCACTGGTATCATGGAGTTTTCCCTTCGTACTCTGCATTTCTTCCACAAGCAGACCTGTGGGGTAGGGCTTGGCTGGAAGGGCTGTGATTTTCAGTGACTAATCTACTAACCTACAAATGTCTCGGTCAAATGCTGCCAGTGAGATGGGACCACAGGCAAAAGAGCTTTTCTAGAACTTGAAATTGTCTAAATAAATGGTAAGCTGGGCTCAGGGACCTCATCACTTTGGTTGATTTCCATAAGAAACCATAGCTAAGTTTTTGAAAACTCTATCAAGTAATTTTTTTTAAGAAGGAGCACTAGCAAAATTTTGAGTGAGTACTCAAGTAATACAAACCGAATAAAGAAAAATTACGGAGTATTAACTCCGTAAGACTCCTTTGCAACCTACTCATCTAGGTTGTACCCGCTACCAATGTTTCAGTGTCTTTCTAGTGTTTTGTTCTGGCCTCAGCAATATTTAAAATAATAATGTGAAGTTTTATCATAACTGAGATAAGGTTTAAGAATACGTATTTGAGCTTCCTTGGTGTTTGCCAAGCTCTCAATCTGTTGCTTTCCTTTGATGAAGGGTATTTAGAGCCACTTAAAGTTTGACCTTAGATATTTATTCCCTGTAGGACTTAAGAAGTGTTTACAGCTAGGAAGATAAGCCTAGACTGGGCAATCTGGTGATCTTTCACCGAACTCCCAAAATGCCCAGATCACATTTCTTTCCCCCAAAGCGATTCTTTTTTTTTAGATTTTTTTTTTCTTTTTTTTGACAGAGATGCGGGGTTCGATCCTACGATCCTGGGATCCTGGGATCCTGGGATCCCGGGATCCTGGGATCATGACCTGAGCGGAAGGCAGATGCTTAAGGACTGAGCCACCCAGGCGCCCCTCCCCAAAGCGATTCTTTGTGTGTCTGATGATGGTGCCAAAGAGCGCCATCTATAGGCCGATGCCCCACACTACGGTTTAGTTGTGGCCCCACCCTCAGGAAGTTAAGACCTAGTAATGCGGGTTAAGGGGAACCTGTAGGATGTCTCCCAGGGGCATTCCTAATGATTGAGGGGCTTATTTCAACCTCAGCAGGCACGGTGAAGAGTCAAGCAGGGAGTCAGACAGGATGCAGATTGAAATTCTCTTGTGCCGCAGACTCCTTTTGTGACTTGCTCAAATCACTTAACTCGCGACACAAATCCCGTTTTCTCAGTGCTGATGGGGGACGGTACTGTCGGGTCGTATAGGTCGTCTTCACCATACTTTCGTAATACCTGCGTTGCTGGTCACACGTGATATGCTTTATACTTTCTGGGCTGAATTTCTCCCAGAACTTACTCTCCAAAGCTGAGCGAAAGAACCCTTGTACGTCGAACAGGCAGTGTGTTTTTATTGGGTTCTCTGAGTTCTGGCTCACGTTTGTCCATTTCCACGAGCTCTGTCTGGCTGGTGCTTCATTTAAACAAGTTCTGTTAGGGGTGATGGTCAAGCATTTCAGCAATGGAATTAACATTGCCCAGGCTTTGCCTTTAAATCATGCTGGGACTGTGACCAGGTTATGTCCTTGCTCTGTGCCTCAGTTTAGTCACTTATCAATTGGAGATTAAATGTTCTTCCAGGGAAGGGCTTAGAATAATGCCTACAACATAGTAAGTGCCCAGTAAGTACCAGTTCCTACTTTGGAATAGAAGGTGATGCCCAAGAGTTTTTTTCACATGTTCGGTTAACCTCGTGTATTCAAAATAAGGCTTATTTACAGAACTTCAGCTTCGTAAACCACCGTTGAGAGGTATGAGATGCTGAAAATGCATCAGACAAGTTGTTGGCAGCGGCTTTGGAGGGCTGGCCCTGTCGTCATGTGGGTGTCGGGTCCTGGGCAGTCACGTCATCATCGCTTTGAGCCTCGCCTTTCATCTAGAACAAGAGGGTGATTACCCATTCTGTAAGATTTCATTTAAAAAAATTCCAGCATTCTGTCACTTAATCTTTTCTGCACGGTGGCATGCCTCTACCTACAGGAATTCATGCTCGCTCTGTGCTTCATCCGTGCTTTCTGCTCACTTAACACGCCTAGGAGAGCAGAAAGCTTTCGGTACAATGAGTTTTCTCTGACATAATGGAAGGGAAATGCCCAGGAGCTTGTTACTAAGGCAACCATATTTCCTCGCAATGGACACATTTTTAAAGAACCCTTTCCCCCTAAAGGAACACAAATTTAGAATTTAGGTCCATTTGCTTACAAGTATATATTGGTTCCTTTAGGTTTATGGACCACTTAGAGATCGGGGGAGGAAAAAAAAATGAGTCATGCTCAGAATATTTTTTTAACTGCCTTTCTGAGATCCTGGTTTGCTTCAGCTATTGTTTTCTGTGGTTAAAGAAAATTATGGTCCCAGAATTAAGAGGCACTGGTGTGTCCCTCCATTCTTGTTCTAGGGGAGAGTTGCAAATGGTCAGTGAGAGAGAGAGAGAAGCAGCTATCCACCTACCCTCCAGAAATCCCGATATTTATTCTCCCCTCTCCCCCTTCTCTTTCTCTCTCTCCCTCTCTCTCTTTCTCTCTCTCCCCCCCAGCACACACACACACAGAGAACCCTCCGTTTGCTTCCCAAATAACCCCAGCATCATCAGGCCATTGAGAGCATGGTTGCTATCAGGTAGACTTTATTCTTTCTTAGGAAAATGATCGATCTGATTACCCAGATATGGAAAAATCAGTCATTGGAATGAGATGCTCTTTTCCCATCGTTATTTGAAACATATCAAATTAAAGGGCTTTCATCTGCTCTGTCACTGTGCCTTCTTGACAGCTAGTGTGGTGAACGTGAGTAGAGGTAGCCGGACGGACGGTAAGGGTAATGATAACTATGACAATTCTGATGGTGATCAGACTCATACTAGGAAACAGTGTCGTGCACACTGAAGGCCGTTGGCGAGAAACAGAACAGAGCTCGTGTGTGGGAGGAAACAGTCCTCCCGGGGGGCGGTCAGTCGCTGGTTCAGCAGCCGAAAATGACTCCTGGACACCGGTTAAAACTACTTCTTTCCTCAAAGCCACAAGTCACCACCCCATTTTCAGCCCCGCTCAGTGGTGTCTCCTCCGTCAAGTGCCGCGGTTAGAACAATAACTCACCACGAGGTCACGGTTATGAGTGCCAAGTGTTTCTCGGGTCCCTCTAGTCCCTGGATACTCACGTGCCTTGTAAGGCCTTGCTTCGAGAAAGGCCACAGGACACGGCAAAGCTTTTGCAGGACCTTCGAATGTTCTGTGGGGCTGGTACAAGGCAGCCCAGCAGTCCTGGGTCACCATGTCTGTGAACGCTGTGTCTGCCTCCCCAAAGGAGGGGAACCCTCCAAGCTGCGGATGAACGTGCAGATGGGAGAGCTTTCCACCAGCAGCCGTGTGCTGCCCTTGGACAGACCAGAGACACTTAGGAAAAAATACCACTCGCTTTGAACCAAGCCTCTCTCATTTCCCCAGGCCAAGTCAATTAGCACGTTTTCTCATTCAAGAGAAATTTCTGTTTAGAGAGAGCAAGAAAACGGCAAAAGATTTACCAAAGGAAAAACAAAACTGTAAGTAGAAAAGATGCTCACTTTGTCTTTCCTGCTTATGAAGCCAAGGAAGAGATTTGTTTTAATAGGGAAACCATCATGCAGTCTACTCTAATCTGGCATATTCTGATGTTCTTTCCTGAACTACATGTGCCCTTTCCAAAGTTAAAAGAAAGAAGAAAGGAAGAAGAGATTAAGAATATGTACAAAGCCAGTAAATCCTAAAAGTTCAGAGGTTAAATCATACCCTGTATGGAAAAAATATTAAGAGATGGACGTAGGGGCACCTGGGTGGCTCAGTCAGTTAAGTGTCTGCCTTCAGTGTCTTAACCTTAAGTGTCTGATCCCTGGGGTCCTGGGATCAAGCCCCATGTCAGGCTCCCTGCTCAGTGGGGAACCTGCTTCTCCCTCTCCCTCTCCCCCTGCTTGTGCTCTCTCTCTCATATGCACTCTCTGTCTCTCAAATAAATAAATAAAATATTTTTTAAAAAAGAGAGAGAGTGGGGGCACCTGGGTGGCTCAGTGGGTTAAAGCCTCTGCCTTCAGCTCAGGTCATGATCTCAGGGTCCTGGGATCGAGCCCCACGTCAGGCTCTCTGCTCAGCGGGGAGCCTGCTTTCTCCCCCCACCCCTCGCTTGCCTGCCTCTCTGCCTACTTGCGATCTCTCTCTTTCTCTCTCTCTCTGTCAAATAAATAAATAAAATCATTTAAATTTTTGAAAAAAAAGAGAGAACATGCAACTATACACCTCTTGGCTAGAAGAGTTGGAGTTTTTGTTTGACTCTGCCACACTTTGTATCATATAAATATAATAATCGGTACTTAGCTATGTTGGACCTTTCTCCAAAAATCCGTACCTGGGGTTCTCAAGTGGACCCAAGTAATGGGATTGGAAAACAGGCAAGGAGAGCTGCCCTAGTTTCCCGAGTTGGAAACAGTTGGTCCCTCTTTGCTTTCGGGATTTGCCAAGATTGCTTGGATCAGCTTCCAGTCCTCGGAGTCCTGGAGAAAGGCTCTGCTTGGAAGTTGTTTCCCTCCTTTATTTGTCTCAGGTTATGGAGCAGACACAGACCTCCCCGCAGTAATTCATGCCTCCGTGACATGTCTCAGATGATTGCAAAGCATTCCCTTCCCATAGATGTCTAGGAAGCTTTCTTTGGCTGGTGCCAAAGAGATGGTGTCATTGCAGGGCCACAAACTAAAATAGCACATTGCACTAAAGCTATGTAGGCTGTTTTAACCACGAGTTCCCTCCCCCGCCCCCCGGATTTATGGCCTCCAATGACCTCAGAGTGACCTATTTAGATCAGGCCAAAGCCAAAGGGGCCCCATAGCACAAATAAAGCATTTTAAATGCTTATCTCATATCTTTACGAGCAGCCAGCCAAGTCCTTTTAGCAGTGGTACAAGACCTACTCAAGCCTGTCTTTAATAGGACATGAGGGCGAAAATTATGAGCACACCCATTTATGTGTGGCAAAACGAAACAAAAAAACCCAAAAACTGTTTTTAAGCAAAAGAAATGTGTAGTTGTTATGAGCAAAACAGAGAAAGCAACTGGTAGCCTTCCCCTCCCCCTTGATGGAAGTCCCTTCACTTATCCAGTCAGCGTGCGTATCAGAGCCGCCGTTTCCCCAGTGGGCGGACGGCCCTACTCGCGGGCTCAGCGAGTGTCGGCTTCTTCAACTTCTCGTGTATTTTTGGATGGCTAAATCGTGCCTCTTGATTGTTTGCCAAACAGCTGCGACGTTGACAGAGATGTTTGTGATTCAGTAGGCTTCAGAAGAGATTGTAAAGAAGGAAAATGTCTTAGCCGAGTCAAATGGAAATGACTGTTTCCCCTACCAGGAGGAGGACAGAGAAGGGTTAGGGAAGAAGAAAAAAAAAAACAAAAACAGTGACTGGTCCTGGCAGGTAAAATGGAGAGAAGAATGTGAAACTAAAAATGCAGATGCTGGTGGGATTTTTTTTTTTTTTTTAAGATTTTATTTATTTGAGAGAGAGAGAGAGAGCGCGCGTGCACATGCGCGTGAGGGGGGAGGGGCAGAGAGAGAAGCAGACCCCCCGCTGAGCAGGGAGCCCAGTGTGGGGCTGAATCCGAGGACCCTGACATCATGACCTGAGCCGAAGGCAGATGCTCAGCCAACTGAGCCACCCAGGTGCTGGAGGGATATTGTACATACTCCGTGTGTTCCAGAACATCCTGGTGGCTGGTTTGTGGGCAGCCTGAGATGTGAATGAGCCTGGCTGACCGGGAGAGGGAGGATCCCCTAGCACGTGTCCGCCCTGGAGCGAGGGAAGCATCCGATGAGAACGTGAAGTGTTCAGTCCTTGTTGGTAGACAGGCAGGTCATGTAAGCTGAAAAACCACTTTGTGCTGTGCCGACACGGTGTATCTCCTCGGGCACCTAGAATTTCCCTTCCGGGGAAAAAACAATCTACTTGATCATTTTTAGGTATTTTTAAGAGAAAGATTTTGACCTATGCTAGGATAGCAAACGGCGGGTATAATGGCCAGTTTTACTCCGGAAAACAAATTAAAAATAATTTACATTACTGTCACTCTCACGTGAACTTTCCACATCTTACACTTGTCCCTGCTTTACCTCCCTGAGCAAGTGCTTCAGGTAGAAGACCCGGAAAGGTCAATGATGGATACAAAGTAAGAACTTGAGAGACGGAAAAAACCACTGTGTCGCCTTGTAAAGATCGCCAGTAATAGATATCCTAGCAAACAGACAAAAAGATCTGGCATTTCAACTTCTGCTGAATAATGAGGTAGAGCCCTAGGAGATAAACGTTTATAAATAAAAGAAGGAGCAAGTTGTGACTTTCTGCAGTGATGAGATTATGATGCCATCTTTTCAGTGCAGTGTTTTCCTTCTTGGTCTTGGATCACTGGGGGTTAAAAATTTCAGTGTACGAGGCCACTCAGCACCAGGGGAAAAGCAGCTGGACCCTTCTCCCTTTCAACTTCATTCTAAACCATCCATTCAGTGCAAGATGTAATGAGCTAAAAGCAGGAAGAGAATACCTTGACTTTCAGATCACAAGTGGAGTCAGCTGGCTGAGCAGTTGAATAGAATTTTTTTTCCTCTATAAATTGCATTCAGGAAACTCTGAGAGGGAGTAAATATGAAAGTATTTTCTACAGTGAGCTTTTTCTTCCTATTTAAATCAGCACAATGAACTGATTAGAATAGTATGTGAAGCGAAGTATGTCAGAGAACCAAATATGCAGATGTGATTTGTGGGAGGCACTTGTAACTTCTTTCAGATAAATTATGTGATGAAATATTAGGAAAAACAAAATCTTCTCCTTCAATTTCTGGTTTCTATACTGAGGGGTACCAAGGATGTCTTTGGGGTGGGGCAGGCTTCAGCCACCAGTTTATCTCCATTATTATCCCTAAAAACTGAAACGTAAGTTGGAATTTTAACTCTTAATAGAAAGCATGATAAAAAAGCTCTTTCAGAAAACACGGCTATTTTGAATGATCTACACTCTGCGTACAAAGTTGTATGTTTGCTCTGCAAACAGCTCCTAGCAGAAGGCTAAACCCCTTCTCCAGCCATACTTCCTTACAAAAATTCTAGAGCCACCACTGTTTTTAAATCTTTGATCGTTACCATTCAGACTTCCAAACTGAGGGAAGGTAGCATGTAGAGTGAGCATAATATTTGGACTCAAAAGATCTATTTCAGTTTATTAGTACTTTGACTTTAGGAAAGTTACCTAACCCTTCAGAAGCTTCATTTCCTTCTTTCATGTGGGGATGATGATAATTATGGTGAAAATGATGGTAGGATGGTGGTGGTGATGGTAATGGTGATAGTGATGATGATGGGGTCATGTGGTAATGGTGGTCATGGTGGTGGTGATGGTGATGATGGTGGTGGTGGTGCTGATGGTGGCATGGTAGTAGTCTTGGTGATGATGATGGTGGTGATTGTGGTGGTAGTCATGGTAGTGGTGATGATGGTGGTCGTCATGGTAGTGTTCTTGGTGATGATGGTAGTGGTCTTGGTGATGATGGTGGTGGTCTTGGTGATGATGATGGTAGTCATGGTGGTCATGATAGTGGTCTTGGTGATGATGATGGAGGTCATGGTGGTGGTCTTAGTGATGATGATGGTGATCATGGTGGTGGTGATGATGATGGTGGTCATGGTAGTGGTATTAGTGATGATGATGGTGGTCATGGTAGCGGTCTTGGTGATGACGATGGTGGTCGTGGTGGTCATGAAGGTAGTGGTGGTTACCTCCTGAGAAAATTTCTGTGAAGTTAAAAGAGATAACATTTGAGGTAATGGAAAATCATTAAGGGCCTAGTATGTAAACATCAGCTATTATCAAACTGATTTTCTCAGCTGCCCCAGCCTCCCACCTCTCTACAATTCCCCTTTCCTCCTCCTGGCCTGAGATCAACAGACAAGCTGGCGAGAGTAACTTAGACTGCTTATTCCAGAGGCTTTCCTGGGAACATAAAGGTGTTTCTGGCTCACGAATTAACAAGCCTGGCTGCGCTCTGACCTCCACCATGTGACCAAGGCAGGGCTCAGAATAACCCCATCATTTGGCACAAAATAGGTATGTGATTTCCTACCCATTTTTTATGGTTAGCCAATCTGGTCTCTGAAAATTATCCGAGTATTGAAAAGTCACATACACTAAGGCAATTTTCTTATGGAGAGAGTCCCCTCGCCTTGGTCAGGAATGCTAGAGTTCAGGAATCACATCTCTAACAGTATCTGTAACGATATACAGTCCCTATTTCGTGGGTAAATATTTACTTGCGGTAAACATATCACAGTTACTGCCTCCCCCATCTCAGTCATCTGAGAAAGGCTAGGCTTTCTCTAGCTATTAAGACATTTCCAATTCAAAGATAACACCCATTGGAGTTTGAATTATATACATGTCACAATATTTTAGGACAGCAATTAAGATTTTAAATGAAGCTTCAACAATGAACATCCTCTCTCCTGGTGTTCTGTTTGGTTTTTTACTTCCACTGCTTTTTAAAACATTTTCAATGATAGAAACCTCCTGGAGGAAACTGTGGTGATCTGTCTGTGTATATGTTTTGTAAATATATTGACGTGCACACACACGTACAGAAAGACAGGTAGCTCAGTTGCTTAATAGTAACCCTGCGTGGGGCAGAGAACAAGTGGATGGATCTACCTGCTGGGCATAATCAACACATTTTGGTGGAGGCCCACTCCATGGAAGCAGTGACCGCTGCACGTAACTGGTCGGTTAGGTCAGAAGTTGTACCAGCTATAGCAGGGTTGACTAGCAGTGGATCAACCGAGATCCTCCCCACTCACGGAGACACAATTGATGGTGGGTTAGGAGCATCGCCATCTGTATGAGAAAAGACAAGACAACATCTGGTTGTTTACAATGCGGGCTACAGGGCAGAGGATTGGAAAAAAGCCCCGGGTGTCCTCCTAACGATGAGGGTAGTCCAGCTTTTACAGCCCCCCAGGCACCGCTGAGAAGGGCACGCTGCGAGTCAGCGGCTCTCTGCCTGCTCTTGACCTAGCCGGGAGTCGTCGGCAAACCACAGCCCCTGGGCCAGTCCCAGCCCACAGCCTGTTTTTGTTCATAGCCCGCAAGATGAGGATGGTTTTTACAGGTGAGCATTTGCAGTTGATTTGGGGAAGGGGAACAGTAAACTCCAACTATGCAAAGTGTTCTCCCAAAGGGAAAGAATTCCATTCTTCTCCTAGGCTGACCAGGATTACCAAAATAGAGAAAGTGCTCAATTTTATTTTAAAGGTTATCAAAAAAAGAGGTGAGATTTTATTTTCTCTCTTTTATATGGAGGTGTCCACGTAATTTCCTTGTTTTTGTCTCGGGCCACAAAGGTAAAATATTTGCTATCTGGCTCTTTCTAGAGAAAGTCTACTGACTTTTTTTTAGTAACGGGTCTACTCTATGAAGTTCCAAATCACTTTACCCCTCGAGGTCATTGAGACTTTCTTAACCATATCTTCCTCCAGCTCTTCCCCTTTTCACGTCTGCTGGGAGGGTCTTAGCATTTTTAAGTCCCCATTTAAGAGGACATTTATCCCCCTTTCGTTGTTTTAAAATATTCTTTTTAAGAGAATACAGGTCACCTCCTTAGGGTTTTCTTTGCAATTACAGATACTTTTCCAACTACCAAGTCTGATAAAACAGCCTCTTGAGGGCACCCAAAATGGATAAGTCTTATTACTCTTCAGTCTTTTCATCCTTTCAGGTTCATAAGGTGAATAAATTTTTTTCTATGCAGCAAAAAAAAAAACAAAAAAAACCCAGAGAGAGACACTGCTCTGTAGTACCAGTGGAAGGATGATGAAAAGTCTGGGGTCCAAGACAAAACCAAAGACAGTGGAGTGCGCTGGGCTGGGAGGCCAGACAAGGTCACATCACTTAAGGGAGAGACAGAGTGGGACTAGGGACTCCCAGGTGACCAGTGAACGAGATGAAAGAAAGCACACAGGTGTGTCCAGAGTCCTTTCCACTCACATCTCTGCATCAGCTCAAGGAACTTTCCTCCCCATTTGACTCTTTGGGTCGACAGGTGTCCAAGGTCCGAAGACCTTGGAAACTTGTAGTGAGGAACCATTGATGTGTGAGGGTGACTCCAGGCTTCTCCTCAGCTCTTCCACGCACGTCATCCCAAGTCTCCCGATTCACGGTGGGGTGACTGTGCCAGGCCTCAGGGGGGACTCACCCAGAGAAACCACAAATGGAAGCACATCACCCTTGCATGAGAAGATTACATGGGATTAGCAGAGCTCCGATCACCCCAAGACAGAGCTGACCCTTGCCCACTGCCCTTTGCCTGCAGTGCAGACCAGTGTGTGTCCACTTAGCCTGCATGTTAATTCGAGGACAAGGAAGCCTTTTCAAAACAGGCACGAAGGAATGAGTGAAAAGCACCGTGCCACACACACGCACAGTTGGGGGTGGGGGGCAGGCGCTGCTTGGCTCCTGGTTGCTAAGCGTTAGAAACAGCAGGAATGTTTAGCTCTCTTGGGCATCTTTGAGTGGTTTCAGCTTGCTGGAGGGGAAAATATCTTGTTGTCAAAAGGAGTCAGGGAACCATTGTCTGCTGTTGGTAAGGATGTAAAATGGTGCAGCCACTCTGGAAAACAGTATGGCAGCTCCTCAAAAAGTTAAAAATAGAACTGTCGAATGATCCAGAAATTCCACTTCTGGGGATATATTCAAAGGAATTGAAAGCAGGGTCTTTTTTATTATTTTTTTTAATTAACATATAATGTATTATTTGCCCCAGGGTACATGTCTGTGAATCGTCAGGCTTACACATTTCACAGTACTTACCATAGCACATACCCTCCCCAATGTCCACAACCCAGCCACCCTATCCCTACCCCGCTGCCTCCCAGCCACCCTTAGTTCGTTTCGT
>CM053608.1:122557330-122576695 GCA_028646535.1 Procyon lotor | reverse complement strand
TGGTGTCTTCCTCAATTTCTTTCATGAGCACTTTGTAGTTTTCTGAGTACAGATTCTTTGCCTCTTTGGTTAGGTTTATTCCTAGGTATCTTATGGTTTTCGGTGCAATTGTAAATGGGATTGACTCCTTAATTTCTCTTTCTTCTGTTTTGCTGTTGATGTATAGAAATGCAACTGATTTCTGTGCATTAATTTTATATCCTGACACTTGACTGAATTCCTATATGAGTTCTAGCAGTCTTGGAGTGGAGTCTTTTGGATTTTCCACATAAAGTATCATATCATCTGCAAAGAGTGAGAGTTTGACTTCTTCTTTGCCAATTTGGATGCCTTTTATTTCTTTTTGTTGTCTGATGAAAGCATCTTGAAGAGATACTTGTACGCCCGAGTTTATAGCAGCATTATTCACAGTAGTGGAAAGGGGCAAGCAACCCAGTTGTCCACCGATGGCGGAGTGGGCAAGCAAAATGTGGTCCCTACATACAATGGAATATTCTTTAGCCATAAAGAAGAAAGGAAATTCTGACACTTGCTATAACATGGAGGGACCAGAGGTCATTAAACTAGGTGAAAGGAGTCAGTTACAAAAAGCAAACAAAAACATCACCAAATACTGTATGATTCTACTTATATGAAGTAGCTAAAGTAGTCAAATATCTGGAAACAGAAAACAGAAGGCTTGGGAAGCGGGGGAAATAGGAGTTGTTGTTTAAGGGTATAGAGTCTCAGTTTTGCAAGATGAAAAGAGCTCTGGAGATTGGAGGCCAAATGGTGTATGGATTTAACACTCTGAACTGTACACTTAAGATTTATTAAAATGGTAAGTCTTATGTATATTCATATGTATATATCTCTCCCATTAAAACAAAAAGAGTTAGGAATAACTACACTCAAACAAACAGAAAACAGGAAGTACCAGGCAGTTCCTGAAAGTCTGCAGAATAGTTGCTTTTTCTCAAACCACATAAATGTCACAGGAGGAAACCAAATTTCCATGACAGATAGAAATGGCTGATTGTGACCAAGGCTGGGCTTAGCTGACACAATCTTAGAAAGACTGTGTTCTTCATAACAGGATGCGTACGAGTTAGGGATGGGAGTTGTGCCGACCACTTTCTGCCTGGTTGGGAATCAGTTTTTAGAAACACTGCCTAAATATTTTGAGATGAGCACTTACTGCGGCTCCTCTAGAAAGGAGTAGGATCATCAGATGAGGCAGCCACTTCAGGAGCTTATGGACTATTTAAGGGTATGAGAGTTACTTTATCTTTCATTTAAAGAATACTTATTGGGGCACCTGGGTGGCTCCATCGGTTAAACATCTTCCTTTGGCGCAGATCATGATCTCAGGGTCCTGGGATCCAGCTCCGCGTCCGGCTCCCTCCCTGTGGGGAGCCTGCTTCCCCTTCTGCCTCTGCCTGCTTGTGCTCTCTCTCTCTCTCTCTCTATCACTCTCTCTCTCAAATAGATAAAATCTTTTTTTTTTTTTTTTAAAGACTACTCATTGAATGTCTACCGTGTAGCTAGGTTCGGTTCTATTCAGCTCCTGGTGTCCGTGGTGACTGCGACACAGCCTTGTGAAGTTATATTGCCTTGGAGGTGGACAGGCAGTAGACAAGTAAGAACAGGCTGCGTCCCGTGGAAAAAAGGGTTATGGAGAAAAATTAAGCACAGGGGGAGAAGGATAGAACATGGTGGTCGGGGAAGGTTTTGCTGTTGGTTACCCAGACTCTTGCTGGAGCTGTAGGTCTGACCTGGACTGCCCGGGGAGAATGTTCCAGGAAGAGCCAGAGGCTGGTGTGTGCAGGCAGAGAGGGGTGCACCATGAGATCCGAGAGGTTTCTGGGGGGGGCGAGGGGGTCCAGCCCTTGTAAAGCCCTACAGGCCATGGTAAGGATTTGAGTTTTTGCTCGTGGGTGATGGGAAGACCCTGATGGGTGTTGATCACAGTGACATAATCCGATTTGCCTTTCAAAAGGATCATTCTGACTGTTGTCTTGAAAGTGAAGATGGGGGGCAGGGAGGCGTGGGGGGCAAAGGCAGAAAGGCCACTTGGGAGACTTGTAGTATACTCAGGAGAGAGCAGATGGGGCGCTTCCCAGGCCTGACACTGATTAATTCTGGAAGTAAGGGGTGGGGGGTGGAGGGGAGTTGCCAAGGATAACTCCAAGGCTTCAGCTCAAGCATCTGGAAGGCTGATGTGGCTCTTTACTGAGCCGAGGAGAGCTGCTGGAGGTGGGGGCCTGGGGGGGTGAGGAGTGTGGCCATGACTGGGAATCAGGAGTCCGGTTCAGACGACTATATGTGCAGGGTAGATGCACACAGTGGCTGACTTTACGGAATCCCACTCCAAGCAGCCACAACAGTGGGCACTCGGGAACTATCTGCGGCATATACATCTGTGAAAATTACTCACAGATTCAGCTCTAGCTTTGGGGGATTAGACCGTATGACTTATATGGGCTGTTCCATAAACCAGGCGTTCAAGGCTGCAGTGCAAACTAAAGGGAGATTAGAGGGAAGATCAGAGGGGGAGGGCTGGAGGAGCAGGGCAGGCTTCTTGCAAGGCGAGAGCCTGATGTCTCTGGAAGCAGCACCATGACACCTCTGATGGTTGTGCAAGAGCATCCTTGACTCCCCATCGACACGTGGCCTCCTGAATTATGTGCTCTGCTCACCCAGTGAAAATACTTGCATTTCTTGACCTTTTGCTTCAAGGCTCTCCAGCCATAGTCTCTCTGCTGGAGGGGCCTACAGAAGCTTTCAGTCTGTCTTCCTAAACAGAAGGCAGGCAAGGGGTCAATCTCATTGCTAAACTCCCTCCCTTCTTTCCCGTCCCCAAGGAGATTTATCAGCTTTTCTCAGTCCCACATCCACTTAACATCAAGAGCTAGCAATCAGCGCATTTGCTTTGATTTTAACTCCAATCCCCCAAGCGACACCTTCAGTCACTTCTATCTATTCTAATCCTGGGGAAAATTGTTCTTCCTCTGTAAGAGCATCTTGGGTACCCTCAAAAACCATTAAAAGAACAGAACCCTAAAATAGCTGGTCAAATATTTGTACCCCAGCAAGCACTTGTGTTGAATAATACATCTTTGCCGACAAGAGAACAAATGTATTCTGAGCAGCGAAGAGGGCCGAACGTCTGTGAATTAGGACACGAGATCCAGGGGCACTTGGCCACAGCTGTTGACCTTGAATTCCTCTTTGAACGTGGCACTCAGGGCTGAAAGGCACTCCTCCCAGAGGCCTGTGTGTATTCGCGCCTCCAAAACCTGCCGCTGCCCACTGGCCCCTTTCCTTGTTCTGACTTGGCCACTGTCTTGGGTGCAAAGAAAAAACAAGAGCAGGTGTTCACATTTCTCTTCCCCGAGGAGCCCCCTGAGGCTCGTTGAGGAAGGGTCCATGAAGGAAGAGGCTGAACAAAGCCTTCCATCCCCCCCACCCGCCCCCCCCACACACACACACTGAAGCCTGCCGGCAGACAGCTGTTCCAGACCCTTCTTGCTGCCGCTAATGAAAACAACCGGGATTCCAGGAAAGATATTTAATGGGGGATTGCCGGGAGAAGCCCCTTTCTCTGGAGATTTGCTTAAACCAAAGCCCTTGGATTTGCTGGTGAAATCTTCACCTCCAGCAGCCTTAGCGTGAATGACCTATTTCGAATGTGACAGCCAATTACACTTTGGTGGCGTGACTAATTTATTAGGTTCAAGAGCGCTATCAGCCGGGGACAGTAGAGCAGCCTGGCTGCCTGGCTAATTATGGAGGGTGACGGCGCCCTGTCCTGTCGTCACAGCCCCCACCCAAAGCTGCCAGAGCTGCGGATCGCCTGGGAGCAGAGAAGGGCCGTGGGGGGATGGGCCAGGCCTGGCTCCCGCTACCAGAGAAGGCTTTGCGGGCTGAGTGAGCACAGCTCGAGGAGTCAGATTTCCACTCTCTCCTCTGCTAAGTGAAACGGAGGCAGGGAGACGAGGAGGTTGTATCTGGTGTCCCGATTTTTCCTGAAATGTATGCAGGGCGTGGTGGAGGATGGGAAGCCGTGATTTAGGAAGAAAGAGGCGCAGACCCTGAAGCTAGCACGGGCAGCTAGTGCTCTCCAGGCCTGGGGGAGCGGGCTCAGGCCATGCCTCCCGTGGCCCCCGCAGCAGGAGCGGGCACCGTGCTCGGGGAAGGGTATTCTCCCTGTGCCAAGCTGTCGGGTTCCTCGGCAGCTCGCTCTGGCGTCTGGCTTCGCTGGAATCCTAGCTCACTTCACCTCGCAGAGACCTGTTTCAGGCCGATTTGGACTCCAACAGATTGTCCCCGAGGATCATAGGGCTTCACAAGCCGTGATGAAGTTCTCGGTCATGTGACTGCTGGGCCGGGGATGCCTCCTGAAGTTCATAGTCTCACTCTTCTGAATTAGGGAAGGACCGATGTTTGGGAAGACAGTTTGCATAATCGGGGGTAGGGAGGAGGGCAGGGATGGGACAGGATTCTGTACAACAATGGCCCTGGCCTAAAATTGAAAGAGGAACAGGGGCGCCTGGGTAGCTCAGTCAGTGAAGCCTCTTGGGTTTGGCTCAGGTCACGATCTCAGGGTTGTGAGTTCAAGCCCTGCAGAGAGCTCTGCCCTCAGCGGGAGGGGGAAGGTGTCTGCTGGAGATTCTGTCCCTTGCCCTTTGCCCCTCTCCTGCTTTCTTACCCTCTAAAATAAACAAAATCTTTAAAAAAAGATTGAAACAAAAACAACGAAGAGTTAACTGAAGAACTTTAAAACAGGAATGACTGAATACAAACAGATTTTACATTTTTTCGGATAAGCAATAGGCAACTATTAATGGGTATCCATCAAGGGACTATCAGGAAACTGAGGGCTCCCTCCAATGAGAATAATTCAAGGGAGCTTTCTGTAGAACGAGATGGCTCATGAGGGTATGGGCAGACTGTGGGGGAACCAGAGGGCCCAGTGGGGCCAGTGCCACCACGGGGCCCAAAGGAGGGAAAAGGAAGAGGTTGCTAGAACTATGGGATGGAGGCGAGAGGGCTCCCACGGGGACCAGTCATCTTTTCAGAGGGGACACAGCCAGCCCAGCGTGACCTCACAAGGAAGAGCCAAAGAATGGATATCCTCACCTCGCTCCCTTCCCTTTTACCTACCTCCTGTTGGACTCCCATTGGCCAAACCAAATTGGGCATCCTAGGGCAGCTCAGCCCCTGGGGGCAGAGGGCAGAGATCGGAAGCCTGGGAGAGGACACGAAGGGGCAGCGCAGGATAACCTGCTAGCCAAGGACGGCATCAGGCCTGGGGACGCAGCATAAATAAATCACCCTGGGGAACCTTACAGATAAATCTCTTCTTTTATGGCTCCCCTGTTGATGAGGGAAAGGGAATGGATTTACTATAAAGCAAAAATCAATTTATAACCTTAGAAAAAGCTTACTTATCGGGTACCGAGCATTGTGTTTACACAGATATACTGACCGTTTCCAATCACTTCTACAGTCATTTTAAAATTATTTTATACCTGTTTTAGTGTCTTTGTGCAATAATGTTTAATGTATTAAATTTATACCATTTACCTTTCGCTTTAAAGAGTTCGTAGCTATGGGAATTTGCAAAGTTAACATTCTGCCAAATGTTTGTCGAGTTAGATCAGAACTTTTCAATATGGGGTCTGAGGACCCCTAAGGTTTCCCAATACTCTTTTATAAGGTCCCAAAGATCCTCAAGAGTTTTTTTTAAGTATAAAGGGGTTTAGTTTAGATGATATGTTTTATATATATATGTGTGTGTGTGTGTATACATATATATATATGTATGATATATACATCCATACATAGCACATAGATGTGTTATACACATACATGAAGTACAAAATGACTAGTCTAGGTTATGTTATTGTGTAATAGATCTTGAGACCAAAAAACTGGGAATTGCTGGTCCAAATGCTATTACTGCAGAAAACGACCTCTCCCTGTCGTCGTGTACTAATAATGTTCGAGCAATCCAAATCTCAAGTTTCTGGATAGAATGGGACTCTTTGCTACACTTAAGGCATATTTTGTTCCCTGCCAGCTCCGAGCCTTTTGCTGACTCTCTTCAACCCACACAGCTGTCACTTGGTGTAGAAACTAGGAGTGGGGGTGCAGGTGGGGTTTCAGACTGGGATCATCTGCCCAAGGGGATAGGCCTGATTTCAGCATCGCTGAGACACTCATGCCTGGGATACATGAAATGCTAAGTGTGTGGGCCAAACGCGTTACCCATGGTGCAAGCAGACAGTGTAACAATGGGGAGGAAGCCACCGCCGGAGACGTCTGCTCCCTCGAGAATCTTATCATCAGTGCCAGATACGGGCAAAGGAGAGCGGAGTCTTGCTCTCCGCAGTTTGGCGAGCAGTAAGCAGGACCCAGCTGTCATTTGTCAAGTTGAAGCGCACTTCTCTCTGTAGGTACAGCTCTGATGTCAGTGAATGCAGGCATGTTATGCTCATTTTCTGGGGGAAAAGATGACAGACGCCAGCAGGGCCTGTGATGTGCTCTCATTTACCGACTGTTCTCCACGCTCATTAATATAAAGCATCCGCTACTGTCAGTAGCGCTACCCCAAGCACCGTTTCTGATATCCAGGAACATATACACTGTGAAGAGAAAGTATCTGGGACAGAAGGAAATTATGGGACTGGGTCTGTGCTCAGGGGGACACGGCATTTACAGGAGAACGCGGGGGGAGCATGGCGGGCCAAGGAAGGCTTCACGAAGGAGCTGGTGAAGAAGGGCCTCAGAGGCTGAGCGGGATTCCTGGAGACAAACATCAGAGGAAAAAACGATGGGCAATTCTCCACAGTGAATTTCCAGGCAGTGGCAATGACCTGAGCAAAACGGTGGAAGAAGGAATGGTCAAATGTCAGAGGCTAAAGGATGCCTGGCAGCCAAGTCGTCCGCACCCTTCATTGACAGGTGAGGCCACAGACTGCAAAGGTCGAGACTTGCCCTGAGTTTTCTATTGGCAGAACCAAAATAGAACCAAAGTGTCTTCGAGGTCGGAGGCTCTTTGCAGGGCTGCTCCTTGGACACTGAGCTCGGCTGGAAGAGCCTACAGTAGGGCTAGCAGTGCAGGGCGGTGGGGTGCGCTGAAAAGGCTTCTAGAACCACGCGGTAGTGCCAGCGGGCCGGGCTCCCGTTTGGATCTTATCCAGACCAGTGTTTCCCAAAGTGCGTCCTGAGATTAATGGGCCACAGCCCCCAGCGTGCTTGTTAAAATGACTGATTTGGAATAGGAGAGATGGTGACTCAACAAATCTCCCCGACTGATTGTCCTGTACTTCACAAGTTAGAACATCAACAGTAGAGATATAGGGCAGGGTTGGCCAGAGAGGCAAAGGAAGGAGAACTCAGCAGCTGTGAGCAAGGTGGGAGGTAGAGAGTGACGGCATAAGGAAGGGGTGCAGGAATCTTGGAGCTGGCAGCATTCCAAGCCGTGATCTGGTCCTGCGCTTGGGTGGCCGAATGCCTCTAGAGGAAGGTCAGAAGAGTCGAGAAGGAATTTCAATATCAGGACGTTAGATCTGCTGTCCACATGGATATTAAGCATCCTAGTTATGAAAGGAGATTCTATCTCAGTTGTATCTGGCTACCCCTAGGACTAATCAACTCGACCAACTAGAAGCCAGGATGCACTAGCGTCGTGGGCGGAGGAGCTACAGAGAAATGTAAATGAGTAGGGGTCACTAGGTAGGACCACGTCTCAGAGAACCTCCATCAGTTTCACTTCACAGCAGCAGTGGTGTCCAGGCAAGTTCCAAGTTCTGTATTAACCGTCTAAATCTTTGAGTCAGGAAACTAAATCGGCTGCATTTTGGATGCTCTTCTGCTTTCTACCGAGGAATTGTGTATTTACTATGATCAACTGGTGGCGGAAAGAACGATCAGGCTGGCTTGGCCAGTGCTGTTCCCCAACCCAAAAGGGGCTTAAAGAAACGCCCACGAGAGAAAAGCAGAATAAAGTTCAGTTATTGAAAGAGACCATTTTCAGTGCTGCTGAAGTTCAGACACCCTGGTTCATGGAACCAGAAATAATCCCAGTTCCCATAGCACCCATAGTACTTTCTCTTTCCTCACACCCCCTCAGTTATGTCTGGCTGTCCTCACGCCAGCTCCATGAGACAGGTTACCTGACTCTCGTGTTTACCTCCAGGTCTCCTGGCCTTAGTTGAAATAACAGTTTGTTGAAATAATAGCTTGTTGAAATAGTAGCTCCCATCGGTACCTTGGGGTGTTTTCAATTAAGACTGACATCTGGGGAGGGGGGCAGAGGGACCTGTGTTAAGCTCTTTCTCCTTTGGGAGACCCGTGTCTTTCCAGGGGCGTGACAGAAAGCCTGAGCCAGCCGAGTTTTCGCTAATACCCGCGCCCTAAGAAAGATGTTCGCTCTGGCGCTGACTCTGCCTGGTTGTGTGATCCTGGGCTCTGGGATTCGGACTAGACACTCCACTGAGCATTGTGTCCTGGTTGCATAGCCCCGTGCTGCCCGGTCCCTCCCTTGTATGTGTCCCTGATCTCAGGGAAGGGTCTAACTGGACAGTCTCCAATGGGGACAGTAATAGAAAGAGGGATTGTAGTAGGCTTAGGTGAGGCAATGTCTGTAAAGCCCCAGCATCATCTCTGTCCTCCTGAAATCCTCCGCCCGCTCCCTCCCATGAGATTCGTATGAAGTCTCCAACAATCCCCTTCCCCATCAGGAAGGCAGTGGCGTTGGGAAGGTGGGGGCTGGGACTGAATATGTGCGTTCCCCCAGGGTCATATGTTGTAGCCCTTACTCTGGTCTGAGTGTATTTGGAGTAGGGAAGTAATTAAGGTCAGATGAGGTCATGAAGCACGAGGATTCGTGTCCTTGTAAGAAAGCCACCACCAGAGAGCTCACGCCCTCTCTCTGGGCACAGGCACCAAGGAAAGACCATGTGAGGACAGAACAAGGAGATGGCCATGTGCAAGCCGGGAAGAGAGCCCTCACCAGAAACAAAGGAAGCCAGAACCTTGATCTTGGACTTCCAGCCCCCAGCCCTGAGAAAATAAATGCCTGTTGTTTAAGCCCCTCAGTCTGTGGTATTCCCTTATGGCGGCCCTGGCAGACTAATATGGCAGGGAACACGACAGTCTCCTACCCTCCAGGGTGGATATGAGGCCCTGCTCTTCCCTCCAGGGTTTTTCTGAGTAGCCCTGTTATTACTGGTGCTAACCTGCGGTAGCTCATCCCTTTCTCCCCAAATTTCTACCGCGTGTCTGTGCTTCTCTCCAGGTCTCTCTGTTCCGAGGGAGGTAAATGGAGAAATGTCTGGTAGCATCAGATCCTACACAAATAGCTATAATCCACAGTAGAAGGTGTAAACATCTGCAGAGATGCTCAGACCTAAGAGGTTATGACGGTCTGAGGTGAGGGAGCAGGGAAAGGGCAAGGGGTCTGAGTATTTAAACTGGGTCTTGATAAATTTCCCCTATTGGGAAATGGGCAAAGGCCAAGCAGATGGAGTGGGGTTGACAAGGGAAGAGAAGTATTAAGAAGAAGGAGTGTTTGTTCCAGAAAGGTAGAGGGGTTCATCCTCCATTCCGTAAGTAGGTCCTGAGCTCTGGCCCTGTGTTGGGGGTACCATATCCACGACAATAAGGGTCTCTGCCCATATGGTCTCACAGTCCAGGGAAAGAGAGACAAGAAACAAGCAAAAAAGACAAACAAGACCATTACAATTTACAGTCAGTGCTCCACAAGACATAGGGTTTTGGAAAAGAGTAACTGGAGGGAAGATGATACTTAGAGATGTGAGTGGTCAAGGAAGACCTCTCTTCGCGTGTTTATGGAACAGGAAGGCTCTTGTGGCCTGAGCTTAGTAAGGGGACGAGGGGTACTCGTGAGGCCAAGAGGACTTGTGAGCGATGGTATGGAGTTTGGGTTTATTCTACAATAAATGGGGCATACAGGGTTTAAGCAGGAGAGTAACCACTATGTGTTTCTCTTTTAAAAGATGACTCTTTCTGTATCGGTTACTTATTCATTCCTGTGTAACAAATCATCACAATGATTTCAAACAACGCTGTGGACAGGTCTCAGGAACACTCTTGAATCTTGGTTTTCCCATCCATGAAATGGGAGTAGTAACGCCTACTGCTGAAGTAGAGGCAGGGATAAATGATACAGTGCTTGTGAAGGACCTGCTCCAAGGATGTAAGGCCATGAGAAGACAGTCGATGAACTGCAGTTTTCAGCACAGCAGGGACGGACTCGAGACAGCCAGCCTCGCCGGGGACTTACGTGCTGGCCAGAACACCAACGTCGAAAACATATGGAGAGTGACTGGCCCGGCCGACTGGAAGTTGCCTCTCATGCGGTTGACACATTTTCTCCTCCAAAAGCAATGCCTTCAGGGGAAGACTGAGAAACTATTTTGTGAGTTAAAAGAAGGGCAAAGAGAGGTGGTGTCTTGAGAAACCAAAGGCTCTGACTCTCAAGGTGTCGGAGGCTCAGGCTGCCGTTCCTGGTCCAAAGCGGAGACCAGAGCTTGCTTGCTCTGGGGTGATCTTTCTAAACATAAAGCACAGTCCACTCCTATTGTCTCCTTAGGTGGGTTGTGATTGGTGGATCAGGCTGGCTGTTCATATTCCGGGCCTGAGGAGACCGTCTCCTTCCCACAACTGGAGATAGGTGTTCCTGGGTTGACACAGCCCCCTGGAATGTTCCCTTTGGGTCACTGTCTGAGTTCGTCACTTCTTCCCAATTCACTCACAAAGTTACTGAATCCCAAGCTGGGGTAGGGTGAGGGGGTGCGGAGATGCCCCTGCAGATCTGTGTTATTTAACATACTCTAAATACAGTTTATTCAGTTTGGTGGCTTTACAGGTAAGGAAACCTGGAGTGGAGCGGATGATCCCTGTTTAAGCAGGTGGCAGAGACCTTGTCTCTGGATCCTTATACACTCCTGGTCTCACACAGTATGGGTCCACTCCAAAAGACTCTTTGTGGAAGGCGTTGTCAGACCCACGCTTTCCCAAAGGAAGGCTTTAGTATAGTTCAAATCCACCAAAAGGAAACAAGACCAACCCCCCACCCCCCCACCCCCGCACTGTTTCTCCCCATCCTTACAAGATCTGTCTACCCAGCAGGACCTAGTGGGAGGGCCCACACAAAGCGGATCTCCCCTGGGGGCTTTCCAACACAACCCTTGCCTTGAACAAGCAACTTCACCCCGCCCCCAACCACACACACACACACACACACACACACACACACACACACACACACACACACCCCACACGCACACACACCCGCCGTGGCCGCCCCCGTGCGATGTTTTCAAGGCGCAGTCTCCATTGCAAATCCCAGAAGGTGCGCCGAAAGGGTCTGTTCTCGCCCGGGCCGGCTCCCCTGCCCTCTCCCTCCAGCGCCCTCTATGCAGGCTCGCTCCCCGGCCCAAATTCCACGGGTAACTCCGCAGCGGCCCCACCAGCTGAGCCGCTCCACGCGACCGCGATCAGCTGGAGGCAGAGAGCACTGCGCTCAAGTGACTGTCAAGCAGCCGTCTCCCCCAGCCCCCTCCCTGCTCACACGACGCGGGCCGCGGCCGCGCCTCCCCTCCGCCGGCTCCCCGCCCCCCGCCCCTCCGCCTGCGCGCTCGGCTCCGCCAGCCTCGCGCCCGCCGGTCCGCAACTGCACCCCTGGCCGCAGCCGCCACGAAGCCGACGCGGGAGGGCCGCTGGGGGCTGCGCGCGGGGACCCTGCTGCCTCCTGCGGCCCTTTGTCCCTTCCGCCCCGTGGGGGAGCTCAGCGCTCTGCAAAGCCCGGGGTGCTGGCCGCGGGGAAATTGCACTGGCACTGAGGCTGTTGTACGCCCCGAGAGCCCAAGGGTCCCCTTGTCATGACAAGGAGCTCTCATCTTTAGGTATGTGCGCCTTCTCGGGTGTTCTTTTTTGCTTCTGATTTTGCTTGCAACCCGGGTGAGGTCGGGGTGGCCGGGGCCTTGCTGGGCTTGAGTGAGCGCCGCGGGTTCGGGTTCGGGAGCCGTTCGGGATGCGCGTCCACAAGCGGGGCCACGAAGTTGCCGAGGGAGAGGGCACATGCACGCACTTGTGCGGGCGGAGCCGAGGGGTGCCGTGGGTGGGGGGTGCTGACCGCACAGATGGTAAGGAGCCCGGGCCAGTGCCGGGGAGGGGGGCCGGGGCGCTTCTGGAGCTGGGACGCGCCAGGTCCGACCATCGGTGCTCGGGGGTGGCGGCGCCGATGCCCTCGGTGGGTCCCCGCGGACCCGCTGTCACCCAGCGACTTCCGGCACTCTGCACGCCTGTGGGCGTCCAGCGAGGGCTGGGATCTCGGAGTCCGGGCGGCTTCACTTGCCCCGAGGCTGCGGGGTTGGGCTTGGCCGCGATCCAGCCTCTTCCCCGCGGGTCTGAAATCCACGCGGGTGGGGGGTGTTGGGGGAGCGCGATGACAATTGAAAGAAGAGGCAAGCAGGAGAAATGCGTCCTCGCACGGATGCCGACCTGGGGCTGGAAGCGTGGGGGGAGGGGCGATGCACCTGAGGCCAGGAGACCCTGCAAGTTGCTGTGGCTTGGGAGGGGTCTGGAGAAGAGAGGCATCTGCAGCCCTGTCACCGTGAGTCGGTCACCTCCTATCCCTCCCCAGGGCAGTGGGGAGCCGAGAGAGAACACCTCATTTATAAGGGCAGGGGGGGCTGTCTGAAATTGCACAGGCGGCTGCGATCCAGATGTTAAGGTGACAGAAGCGCCATGCGAGTCCCTGGTGCGAGGTGGCAGCTCTCTGCTGGGCGAGAGCCGATTGGGCTGGGGGGCGAGGTCTGCAGAGAGAGGGATTAGAGGTGTCCAGGCTTCTTATCCTGGAGATAGACATTTGTGTTGCTTGAGTGACAGTGAGTGACGGAGAGGAAATGCTAAGCTTGGGATGGTGGGGTTATGATAGTCCCCTGAAACAGGTTGGGGCCGTCTTTCTGCTCACACCTTTTACCTGCTCCGATCCAAGCAAGCACTTGGTTGAAGTTCTGGGACCCAGGTGAATCACTGGCCCCATTTCCAAAGAAGCTGCTGCTGGCCCTCTCTAGGGGACTGGGCTGTGCATCTTGGTTGGGGCAGCACTTGCCCCTTTGTTATCTGACACACGATCATTTCTTCCTTTTTGCTTTCTGTCAGGTTTCTCTGGCTCTGAGAATGTCCTTCTTCTCCTTCCTGCCCCCACCTGGGTATTGGCTCCGTTGCCTCCTTCCTCTCGCTCCCACAACCTTGTTGGACCTGACTCTGAGTTGGCCCAGGAGCACCCACGGGCTCCTGGCATTGTCTCCATCTCTCTGTTTCCGCGCCTGTCACAGGCAGGGGGCGTCCCCGTGAACTCCGTAAGAACCAGTATGGCCAGGCTGTTCTCCAGTGGTTAGTGAGGAAGCCCCAGTAGCCATGTCCCTTCTGCAGGAGCAAATTGCCTGGGTGTGTGCAGGCCAGTAACCAGTAACTGCAGCCAGGGGAAAGGACCTCCCCCCTCATCAGCACTTCCTCCCAGCCCAGCCCTCAGGGTCAAGTCTCCTGGGCTGGGCTTGCCCTTCAGCTGAGATCCTGCCAAAGTCTGGCTCTTCCCCCGGGAAGGTAATGCCTGTGTCTGTGCAAACATCTGAAAACGTGACCACTAGAGAGTCAGTTTAGTAAACACATGCTGTTCGTGTTGCTTTTCCAGAAGACGCCCCAATTGGTATCGCTTCTCTCTTTCTCTGCCACACCAATGTGAGATTTCGCTGTGAATGTTCTATCCTTCACATAAACGTAAAGAAACACTTAGCTGGAGCAAAGAATACTAAGAGCACACACTAAGGACATGCATAATGTTCTGAGTTCCCAAACACAGATTCCAGAAATGACTCTCCTTCCTTTTGTTGACTGCAAAGTAAAATTCTTTCCAGCAGGACAGGGACCCATCCCCTTTCCCGGGTGACCTAGAGAAGCCAGAGGGGCCGGGAAGGAGCTATTTATGTCTCTACATGTTGGTAGCTAAACTCACATAAAAATTCCACTCTTGAGTCTTGAAGTCCATTGGCTTGGGGCCCTGCCCTCTACTGCCAGGTGTCCTACCCCGCGTCTGAGTCACTAAAGGGGAACGTCCCGACTATGGTCAGAGCCCACAGCCCAGCTGTGATACCAGCCCCCCGCGGAGCCACTTCTCTGTTACATTTTGGTTTAATTCACGGATTATTGGCTCATCTTTCAGTGTCAAGAGACGTCTACCCAGACAAAGGCGGTTACGGGGAGTGAGCAGAGCGGCCACAGGCTTTGTATTAAGTGGTCTGAGCAGGCAAACAGCAGTCCCTTGGGCTGAAGAGTTTGCACATCTTACTGTTCATTGCGTGCAGTGCATTGGGGCGAAAAATAAGAAAGCTGTTTTTGTTTTCTTTCTGAAACGAAGGCAGAAGTCTACAACCCCTTTCTTGCTTCTCTGGGGAGGAAGTGGTGGCAGAAGTGAAAGTTTGTGTTATTTACACAATGGGCGCTCCTTGGGGCAACAGCCCATTGGACTTTCCACTGGAGCTTTCTCTGCCCTGATGGCCTGAGTAGGGCCTCGTGCTCCTGGACCGGCCTCTTGACCAAGGTTATTTTCATCTGCCGAGCTGAACTCCACGAGCTGGAGTAGAGAGACAGCCTGTGTTTGTGGCCATTCGACCAGAAAAGAATATCAGCTGAAAACAGACAATGGAGCAAGGGAATTGGGGATGGGGTGGGGGTGGGGAGAGGAGGTACCGATAGGCCAGCGGCTCGGAATTGGTTCCCCAAGGGCAAATCGCGATGGGGTTGGTGTCAGAAGGCCGTTGTCCTGTGAGCACCCCACAATGTGATTGTCAGAAAGGAAATGATTATGAGCATCTCCCTTCCTTCCTTTCTTCCTTCCTTCCTTCCTTCCTTCCTTCCTTCCTTCCTTCCTTCCTTCCTTCCTTCTTTGTAGGTTCCACAGCCAGCATGGAGTCCAACTCAAGTCTTGAACTCACCACCCTGAGATCAAGACCTGAGCTGAGATTAAGCATCAGATGCTTAACCAACTGAGCCACCCAGTCATCTCTTTCTTTATTTCTTTTTAAAAGATTTTATTTATTAGAGAGACAGAGAGAGTGCATGAGGGAGGGTAGGGGCAGCGGAGAAGCAGACTCCCTGCTGAGCTGGGAGGTCACGGTGGGCCTCTATCCCAGGGCCTCAGGATCACACCTGAGCCGAAGGCAGATACTTAACCAACTGAGCCACCCGGGTGCCCTTCTTCGTCATCTTCTCCTTCTCCTTCTCCTTCTACCTTCTACCTTGTGCCTTTCATCTAGATGGAACTCTCCTCTGGCTTTTCATTTCCCTCCACTTTCAAAATCATATCCTGATATAGGCAGTTTCTTGGGACAGTATTCTGTCCCTGAAAATGAAAACCTCACCCTTTGTGCACATGGAAACATTCAGGTTGATTCAACTGAACAAAATCACTCAACAGGTTGATCTTCAATGAATTAATATGGAAACACCCACACGTCCTCTTCCCTCTCGGGATCCCCTCTCTGAGGCTACCACGTTCCTCTCTGGGTTAATGGCCAGGGTTTTTTGGTCACAGTCCATTCATCCCACTTTAGTTGGAGTGGGATTTTCCTAAAAATTAGAAATGTTTCTGGGGTGCCTGGGTGGCTCAGTGGGTTAGAGCCTCTGTCTTCGGCTCAGGTCATGATCTCAGGGTCCTGGGATTGAGCCCCACATCGGGCTCTCTACTCAACGGGGAGCCTGCTTCCCCCTCTCTCTCTGCCTGCCTCCCCCTCTCTCTCTGCCTGCCTCTCTGCCTGCTTGTGATCTCTCTCTCTGTCTAATAAATAAATAAACAATCTTTACAAAAAATCAGAAATTATTTCCTCAGAGTTTTGCAGGCTTTCCAGAAAAGATTGTTTGACATATGGCCGAATGCTGGGTTGCCCTCCCTCGAAGGAAACCCTGGACCCATCAGGAAAGGAAGCCACTCCAGTTGATTTTATTGTGCATTATTTATGTGACACTGCTGAGGACTGTGTGGAGGTGAATGTTTTCACACATTCATTGCACTAATTAAAAAGGAAATTAGATTTTTTTTAACAGTGAAAGCACATGCGATGCAATGCGTCTGTGTTATGCTCCCCAAGATCAAAACCAGCTTTGTGCTAGACTGAGGAGGGAGGAGCCTTAGACAAAGGGAATATTTTTCACACTGTTTAGCATTCTAAAATGGAATGTAGTGATTAACAATCATGTTTCTCAGGTGGATTTGAAGTCCACGTCTGAAGTGTATATAATTTCGAGGAGTACTAATTTTTTTTCTTCATTTTTATTTTGTTTTATTTATTTGACAGAGAGAGAGAGCACAAGCAGAGGGAGCAGCAGGCAGATGGAGAGGGAGAAGCAGGCTCCCCGCTGTGCAGGGAGCCCAATGCAGGGCTCGATCCCAGGACCCTGAGCTGAAGGCAGCTGCTTAATTGACTGAGCCACTCAGGTGTCCCTTCTTTCTTCATTTTTTAAAAAAATATTTTATTTATTTATTTGACACAGAGAGAGAGAGAGAGAGAGATTACAAATAGGCAGAGAGGTAGGCAGAGAGACAGGGAGAATTCTTTCTTCATTTTAAGCACCTGTTTACCAAGCAACTCTTCTGGGATCTGGCCAACGTTAGCTTTTTCATTCCATATAAAAGTGTAAGCTACTGATTCTATGTTTCGGGGAGTCCACAGTCTGGAAGAGGAGTAGGAAGAACCCAGTTGTGTTGAACAGCGTGCCGTCCGCACGTGTCTTGGTTTGTCCCGTCTGCATGGGACAGTAAGTTCCCCAGTCACCCTAGAAGTAAGGACTGTGAGTCAGAGGAAGGAGAAGAAGGCTGGGAAGGAGAGAGTTCGTTGCTGAGCCTGTTGCAGGCATACAGGTGGATGGGCGGGAAGAGGGGAGACTCCCCAGATGGGAAGACCGTAAGCTCCCCGAGGTCACAGGGGTGCTGTTTCCCTCGTTCCTATATCCTCGTGGCTTGTGTGCTGCGCAGCAAATAGGAGGCCTCAAGTAGTAGCTCACTGCCTGCAACTTAGCTTTAAGACCAAGGCTGAAGGTGGGAAAACTGAGGACAGTGAGGAGGCCTGCCTGGCAGAGGTCGGACGGGAACAGTTATGAAACGAGGCTATTAATAATGCCGAGGGTGCTAAAACAAAGCTGACAGTGATCATTCCAAACACCAGCCTATGCACAGAAAAACAGTGTCATGTAGCTCTTTCTTGTATAGGCCACTTATCATTGGGATTGAACACCGTTGGCCTTCCCCTCCAGCGTGGAGGTGATCTTTTCCTTCTCCAGCAGATCGTCCAGGAAGGAACTGAACGAACAATGACCCGATTCTCTTCAACTTGTTTCCTTCTGTCCTTGTCCTCTAGGAGAGCTTTTGGAAGGAAGGCAAGGGCAGGAGCGTGGGCGGGGGGGGGAGGGGGTACCTTAGAAATACAACAGCAATGTAGATGAACACAAAGAACACATGCTTTTTTTTCCTTCTCTTCATTGGAGGAATCAGTTCAAAGTGACAGTTTTGTGGAGCTGGTGCAGTTCTCAGGAGGATGTTCCCAGTACAGCATTTGATTTCCCCACTTTTTGCTACATATGAAGGCCTGGGGTACCATGGCCTTGGCTTTCGCTGCACCAGTCTGCCTTCTAATTAAGGTGACACACACTAGGTGCCCTGCTGGTATGCGGAGGTTCAAGGTTAACGGCTCTAAGCGAAGACTCCAGGACAATGACCAGCCGGTAACCCTTCAGTGGCAATGCCGTACTTCTCATCCGTAAGGTTATGGGTAGCACTTTAAGCCATTTTGGAGTGACTCCTGCTTTCCCCAAGTTCTAAGCTAATGTCGTGTTGTTTTGGTGATATTTCATCCCCAGAAATAAGCAGAGCCTCGAAAAGAGAGAGAGGGGCAGGTGAGAGGGTATAGCGCTGCGAAGATGCCTCAGGGTTCAGCTGTATAGGATGAAATAAAACGGCTTGCAGAACTGTTAGGTCCCACTCCGGTTCGAACTTTCCAGAACAACGCTGAAGGTCACATTGGGTCACTAATGGAGCCACCGGCTGTCTGAGCAACATGAAGAAGGTGCCTGGCGACCTGAGAAGCCAGTGGCTCTGGAATGAGGTGGTGCCACAGCCAAGGCCAGGAAGCAGCCAGTCAGGCAGCCGGCACAGAAAAAAACAGGTAGTCCGGGAGGGTGGTTGCCACCAGTCCGCACAGAGAAGCAGAAACAGCCCAGCAGGCAAGATAAAGTCCGCCTCCCCAAAGACATTCACATCCTCATCCCCAGAACTGGAGACTGTGTCATTTGATGTGGCAGAAGGGACTTGGCCGCTGTAATGAAACCCAGCACCTCGAGGTTGTCCTGGATTCACCAGGTGGGCCCGGTCTCCTTGCATGGGCCCCTCAAAGTGGAGAAGCTTCTCCAGCTGTGGTCCTAGGGCTGTGGAGGAGGCTAAGGGAGAGAGAACATGGCCCGCCTTGGAGAGGAAGCCAGGGGCCACAGAGAAGGAGTGTGGTGGTTTCTAGAAGCCCAGACACAGCAAGGAAACGGATTCTCCCTTGGAGCCTCTGGATGGGAACACGGTGTGCTGAAACCTTGAGTTTAGCCGGGGGGAACCCATGTTAGAGTCCTGACCTCCGGAACTCTGAGATAATAAATGAGTGACATCAGAAGCCACCGGAAGCCACGGAGTTGGTAGGACTTTGTTACAGTAGCCGTAGGAAACTGATACATACAGCCTCCCCGTGCCTCCTGCCTGCAGATCCCATGCACGAGCTCCTGGTGGAGCTCCCGCACGCCACACGTGGGATCCTCACTCAGGGGCTTCTAGGAAATGTGGCCGCGCGCTCCCCCGCTTTGGCCCCAAGGCCCCCTACACGGGCGGGGCGGGGGAGGGAGGGTCAGGGTTGGAGCCATGTCAAGTGCAGCTGCCGTGGGCGGTCACGGGGAGCCTGGGCAGCCACCAGCGTGTGCAGGCCACTCCTAGCCAGCCTGCCCGAGGGGCTGCAGCATGAGGCCGAACAGAAGCAGGCGCCCGGGAATTTTAGGAAGTTTAACAAGTGTTACTGAGTCATCAGAGCCCAGGAGGAGAGGAGAGGAGAAGGCAACAGAAGGCATGCTCGACGCTCCTGTCGGATTTATTGGGCCTCATTGGCCGGCTGGTGTGAAGGAGAGATGGTACATAAAGATCAGGGTCAGGGGTAGATGCTGGTTTTCTACAGCTTCACTCTGCACTGTGTGGTCGGCCTGCAGGGCTGATGATGTCTTCTACAGCTTCACTCTGCACTCTGTGTGGTCGGCCTGCAGGGCTGA